>JAQQSK010005287.1:0-14975 GCA_028658325.1 Potorous gilbertii
AGTGCTTACTATAAAAATGTTAGTTATTAGTGGTTGTTGTTGTTACATATAAGGCCTATAAATAATTTAAGAGCTTGCTGCTCAGTTTTCAGAGATCTGTGATGGCATCAGCAACCACAGTTTCGGGTCAATTCAAGCGCTCAATGTTTCTCTGAATCAATTAAGTTTTTGGTTTGGGTTGTATATGACACAAAATGTGGATACAAAGGTAAGACAGAGGTTCTGCCCTCACGGACAGTCTAGCATGGAGTCCTCAAGCTCATCATTTAACTCCCTCTAGGCCTCAGTTTCACTTGTAGAATGAAGAGGTTGGACTAGAATTCATCTGATCCAAGTCTAATTTTACATAAAATTCAAGAAATAAAATTACTACATTTAAATTTCATAGTTAATTAGTCATTGTTGAGTCATTTCCAACTTTCTGTGATCCCATTTGGAGTTTTCTTGGCAAAGATACTGGAGTGGTTGACATTTCCTTCTTCTGGTCACTTTACAGATGAGGAAACTAAAGCAAACAGGCTTAAGTGACTTGCCCAAGGTCACATAGCTAGGAAGTGTCTGAGGTTGGATTTGATGATGATGATGAGCCTTTATCCACTGCACAACCTAGCTGCCCTAGTTAATATGGAAAATGAAATCAAGACTTAAATGACCTCTTAGGACCCTTCCATCTCTCCATTCTATGGGTCTCCTTCATATATATTCCAATAATTATAGTACAAATCAGAAAGTGATATCTGTTTTTGCAAAGTCCTAAAGCACTGATTAGTTTCAGAGCATGGAAAAATTACATCAGGTAGAAAAGCAAAGAAGATTTAAGACTGGATCATGAAGAGTAGGTAGGATTTTAATATGAGGTATAGGGTAGGATTCTTGTGGTAGTGATGGAGAACCTTTCAGAAGAAGGGAATACAGCATCAGCAAAGGTACAGAGGTGGGAAAATTCAGAGAATGGACAATGAATAGTCCAGGTTGGGTGTAGCTTGATTCCTTGGCAGGAGATAAGGCTAGGAATATTGGAGGAAGGCAAGACTATGCAGGAGCTTGAATGTTATATTTTGAGTCTAGACTTTGTTCTGTTTGTAGGGGGTGTCAGCAAAAGATCACATGACCAGATTGTGATTTAACATGATAAATCTGACCAGAGTTTTCAGCATGGACTGAAGAGAAAAGACTGGAGGCAGAAATAGGTGGCAAGCCTTGGGATCAAGAAGAATTGGATTCAAATCTTGCCTCTGACAATTAGTAAATATGTGACCCCGGACAAGTCACTTCACCTTTACAGGCCTTGAGTTCCTCATCTGTAAAATGAGAGAATTGGACTAGGCAGCTCCTAAAGTTCTTTTGAGATCCAAAATCTATAAGCATCAATAAGCAAAGAGTGTCAAACAAGTGATGGAGGCAGTTATGAAAGATCAAATGGAGAATATGGATCACATGAAATTGCAAGGCTTCTGCACAAAAATAATACATCTAGAATAAGAAGGGAAGCAATAAAATGGGAAAAAATATTTGATTCAAATTACTTAAATAAAGCTTTGTTATCTAAGGTACATAGATAAATAACAGATATATATATGTGTGTTTGTATATGTGTGTATACATAGACATACACACTCACATATATGATATGATATCCTATAGGTTATTTCAGTTTTAAGTTGGTTGAGCCAATACAACCATTTTAGAAAGCAATTTGGAATTATTCAGATAAAATGACTAAGATGTTCATACCCTTTGACTCAGAAATTCTACTATTACACATAACTCCAAGGAGGTTATTGATAAGAAGCCAAGATGGCTGAGAGGAGGAAGTATTCAGCCAAGCTTCTCCAATATTCCTCTGGGAACAACTTTAAATTAAGACTTCAAATTGAATTTGGAGTAGCAGAGCCAACAAAAGGTGAAAGTGAGGCATTCTTCGAGCCCAAGACAACTTAAGAGGTCAGAAAGAGAAATCTGTGACAGGGCTAGAGGCTGTCCTGGAGCCAAGTGGATGCAATGATGATGGTGGCAACTTCAGGAACTTTCAAGCCAGAGATGATAAGGAGACCCATGATGTAAAATGCTAACCCCCTCCAGAGAGAGAAATGATGAATTGAATGTGGATTGAAGCATAATTTTGTCACTTTATTTTTTTAAATGTATTTTCTTTTAAAACATGACTAATATGGAAATAATTTTGCATGGTTTCACAAGTATAATGAATATCATATGAGTACCTTCTCAAGGGTGGGATAGGGGTGAAAGTGAGGGAGAGAATTTGAAACTCAAAATTTTTAAAATGTTAAAAATCATCTAAAATGTAATTGAAAAATATTTAGCAAAATAAATAAAATTATATTAAAAGAGAAAAAGGAAGTCCTTGTAGCCACCAAAATATATACAGTAACACTTTTTATGATAGCAAAGAATTGGAACCAAAGTAGTTGTCTATCCATTGGGGAATGGCTAAAGAAATTATGGTACATAAATGCAATGGAATATTACTGTGCTGTAAAAAATTATGTGTAGGATGAATACAGAGAAGCATGAAAGGATTTACATGATCTGATGCAGAGTGAAACAAACAGAGCTGAGAGAGAGAGAGAGGAAGAGGAGGTGAGGGAGAGGGAAAAACTTTAGGTAGCTCAGTGAATAGAGCTGTGAACCCAGGGTTAGGAAGACCTGAGTTCAGATGTATCCTGAGATACTTATTTGTGTGACCTTGGGCAAATCACTTAACCTTGATTGCTTCCTTTTAAAAATGATATACAAAGTAACCCACCCTACTCCTTTGCAAATGTAGGCGGTCCAAAGTTATGGAACACCATATATTTCCTTAACGTATTTATCAATATTTTCTGCTTCTTACATCATGATAGTTATCCCAAGTATCCCTCTCCTTTCCAGAGAGCTACTACAAATCACATTTGGGGAGGGAGGAGATTTAACACAATTGACTGAAACATTGAGAGAGTCCAAAAACACGTGCAATATTGTATATACATGTATATGTGTGTGTGTGTGTGTGTGTGTGTAAAAGACTTGTTTGATGTGTAAATCTTACTGATTTTTCCCTTTTTTGTTTTTTGTATTTAAAAATATTATTTGTCATGTGAAATGGCTCTCTCTAGGAGAGTGAAGAGAGAGATGCTTGATGAAATTCTGGTGATGTAAAAAACAAGCCGTCAACAACACTTTACTTTTTAAAATAAGTAATGAGAACTTGAACAAGGATAGGATGAATAAGAATACAAAGAAGGGGGTGGGAGGGAACTGAGGAGAGGACCCAAAGGAGGACGATATGAGAGCCCTTGGATAAGGTGTGGAGAAGGGGGCAATGAGCAAGAGAGCCAAGGAAACGTTGCATTCACCCTCTCGGTGACAAGCAACACAAAACACAAACAGGTTAATCAGGAGAGAACCACATGTTCACAGCCTCTCTCCACTCAGTTTCACATTTTAAAACGGAATGAGGATCAGATTTAGCAAGAAAGCCACTAATGTTATACATTTCACAAGAAGAGAGAGCTTCAGATCCAATTCCACCCACTTTCTTAAGGTTGCTTACTCCCAGGACTCTGTGCCTTGCTCAATACTAGTTCAGACGAGTTAGAGGAAGGAAAGCCTAGTCTGAGCAAAGTGTCCTAGCCTGGGAGTTAGGACATCTGGGATCTGCTTTTCTCTTCTCTACTAAATGTGGGACCCCAAGGCTATTTTGCCTCTCAATTACATTTTTCTTATATTTAAAATGAGGCTTGTGTCTGACAAACTCTAAAGTTTTTTTTCCCTCTATGATTCTAATTATGATTTTTTTCTGTGATTCTAATTAGAAGTAAAGAGATGTCCAAATTGCGCATCTGTGGGCCCACCACAACAGGATCCTCTGATCTAATGTTTGTTTCAGGTTAATAGTATTACTTAGACTACTACCACCACCCAGTCTCATTTCTGGAGGGTTTTAAGGTTCACAAAACATTTTCCCTCAGATTGTGAGCTCCTCCAGGGCAAGGAACATTTCTTTTTTTTAATCTTTCTTTGTATCCCCAGTATTTAGCACAGTAACTGGAACACTTAATAAATGCTTGGTGCTTGCTTCCCTATAGCAACCATGGGAGGAAAGTAGTACAAGTATCATTCTCACCACAATTTTGTTTGTTATTTAGTCCTATCATACTCTTCATGACTATTTTGGGGGTTTTCTTAGCAAAGACAGTGGAATGATTTGTCATTTTCTTGTCCAGCTCATTTTACAGATGAGGAAATTGAGGTAAACAGGGTGAAGTGACTTGCCCAGGGTGAGGCTGCTAGTGTTTGAGGTGAGATTTGAACTCCAATCTTCTGACTCCAGGTCTGGTGTTCTATCCACTGGGCCACCTACCTACCATTTTACCGATGTAGAAAATCAGCTCAGAATACTTGAGTGAGACTTGCCTATTGTCACACAGTTAACAAATGTCAGAGCTGGAAAGATGATGTGCCTGGCATTTTGATACCCTGTCCAGCTCTTCTTAGATTAGGACCCAAAAGCTAAATGGAAATGAAAGAAACCTATATCCATCCCCTGACCACCCTCTCATCCCTAGAAAATGTCTGGGACCAAGGGGGAGATTCATAATAAGTTTCCTCTTGGAGATAAGCAGGGACCAAGCTCTGTGACAGCTGTTTCATGCTCTTCACCATCATCTCAAACAATCAGTCAGCATTAGAGAGTACTTTTCCCTTTACAAAGGTGATAATTAGATAACAAGCTGAGATTGAAGTAATTATAGTCAGGCAGCTGGCAGGCAATGCAGTCAGGTTGAAATATTGTTGATATTTCAGCATCTGGTTCTAATAACAGCATAGGCTAAAGGATTTTACATTAATTACAGAACATAATTTAATATAAACATATTTAATTACAATTGATGAGCGACAAACTGTTCAGGAATAGTTTAACCCCTTATACGTGTCAAAAGGATGGGACCCCTGTCTGATGGTAAGTCCTTCCTCCCTGTCTGCCTTCCATGACCCTCTCCCACCAGTTCAACAGCGTCCCACCTGTCACCACAGAAGAAGAAACACCCTAGGAGAAAGTTCTGTTCATCATGCCAGTCAAATGGGTGCTTGACATGAGTGTAAGAAGGGAAAGGGATTTAAATCTACCTTCATGAAGCCCAGGGATGGGAAGGCTAGGTCAAAAGAACTCTCACTTGATTGGTTTACTCACTCTCTGACCGGGAATCACAAAATTGCTGCATCTCATCAGGACACCTTCCATTTCACACCAGGATAGACTAGGGAAACTGGCTTTAATTTTGATAGTCAGTCAGTTCTCTTATCAAAAAGTCTGCAGATCCCTACAATGACTTTTAAAAGAGGAAAGTATCAAGGACTTTTTTTTAAAGAGGCAAGTATCTATGATGGGAATTAAAGATCTTCCCCCACCCATCAATAGGCTTCAGGTGAAGCCCTCTAAGGGAAGCTTAGTTAGGGGAGGCTTATGTTGTAGGAAGGCTCAATCCTTTTGTTAATTGCTAATGAGCACTGGGTCACAAGGGTCATGCCCTCATGCTCTGAAAAATGTATATATACTCTGAGGTGAGGCTTTGCTTTGAGGGCTTACTCTTTAGAAGAATGTTCATGTGATATGACCCAATGAGACTCTGGATAGCCATTAAGGAGGTGCCCCCATTCACTCCATCCCCCTTTGAAAACCCAGATGTTGGTGCTTCTCTCTCTGATAACTATGTCTGTATGTAATACTCAGACAGTTGGATCTGTCTGTTGATCTGTGATGTATATATTGCTAATGGTCAGACAGTTGGAAGCCCTGCCTGTTGGTCTTTATTTCTCTACTTGTATTTATTCTGTTGATGAATGTAATTAAAATAGATTGCTGATCCCTCAAAAGTTGCTTTCCTTTTAGAAAAGCAGATCTAAGAACCGATGATAGTAGGCTATCCTAGATGTGTAAGGGTACTTGCTGCTACAGTATTTAGGATGGGCAGACAGTGCTGCCCTCACAGATCTGGAGTCAGGAAGACCTAAATTCAAATTCAATCTCAGATTAGTCCTAGTGTGTGTCCCTGAGCAAGTCACTTAACACCATTTGCCTCATTTGTAAAAAGAACTGGAGAAGAAAATGGCAAACGACTCCAGTAACTCTACCAAGAAAACCCCAAATGGGGTCACAATGACTGAACCACAAGAAGTATCTAGGAAAATCCCTTTCATGACAAACCATGAGTAAGTTAGGTCAAGAAAGGGGGTGTTTGGGATCATCGATTTGTGAGATTTAAACCTACAACAGAGCTTAGAGATCATTCAGGGCAGTTACTCTCAACAGATGGGTCCCACTACCTTGGGGGCATTACAGAATTATCACAAAGGGTCCACTAATTCATGTGTACACCAAACATTGTCATTTTGATCTCTAGTTATCTTTGGCAAAATATGCGGTGTGGCTCAGTAGAATAAATAAGCAAACCTGCCTTCTGTAGACTGCATAAATAATGTTTCACCCATGTGGGCATTGCTATGTTTTAAATGTATGTAGATGCTGTTGTGATTAATACAACACAAATTCATTTAGAAGTGTTACTGAATTAATTGGAGCTATTTATCATCATATCAATGCCAACAAATGAAATTGTACAGCTGCTCTTCCTAGGACTATAGATCTATACCTGGAAGGAATATTAGAGGCTGATCTTCTCATTTTACAGATGTGGACACTGAGACATGGTGAGGCTGACTGACCAAACGTTACAAAGATGACTAACAGTTATAGAGTTACATCACTCTTGTCTCTACCTACAGAGGAAGCAGAGGGGGTGAAGAACCAACCATATTCAGGGAAGACAAACTCCTCCTACCTGCTTTCTACATTATATATGTTGTGTATTTGCCAGAGGTATATAGGAGCCAGCAGGACCTGTGACAGCCCATTGTTAAATATTCAGTGTGAGTATTTACAACTTTGAAATCATCAAGTGCCACAAATCAGGGTTTGATTATAGTACATATACTATATTAATAGTAATTATAGTATAGTTGATTGTTTACTGAAGAAAGTAATGGGGGAAAGTGTGTTACTGGAATGTTTTCCCCCTAATAAGGTGGTTGTTAAATGTTTATACCAGCGCATAGCCATCTTTACCTCATTTTCCAAGCTGTGGTTTGTCTTTCATTCTTGAAGAGGACCGTGACACCAGGAAGATGACACCATGACTAGCAAATGAATTGGATTTAAGTGAGTGAGGACAATACAAAGTCACCAGCCTACCCCTCTCCTCCAGAGCCATTTGAGTTCAGTGGCCAGATATAAATCAGGATGACTGGAGATGACCCAGGATGGAGTGAAAGACGTTGGCCTTAAACTCTCACTTTGACTGAGACAACACTATTCAGTGATAGGGCTGTTTTTTCTAGACAAGGTGATGGAGGGTCAGAGGCAGACTCCCCCAAGGTCACAAAGGTAGGAAGTATCACAGTGGGAATTCAAATCTTCAATGAAACTCCAAAGCCAGCTTCCCACTCCACAACACTGCCTCTCTGTGAAGTCTTCAAGTTCCCTGGACTCTTAAGATGAATCTAGTCCCCAAGTGGCATTAAAAATGATGCTAGGCTTCAATGCTTGTATTTCTATGTAAATTATATTTCATTTTTTTCCTTGAGATTGATCAGTGGTCCCTCACAGACCTAATCCAATACTGATTGGCATGGATGCTTTGCCCTAATCTGTTTTACCCACCTGGTCATGTTCCCTCCTCCTTTGGCAGCCTGTCCTAGGGCAGAGAGTGCTCCCATCTTGGTGCTAGATTTAGCACAAATGCCCTTATTGGCTTTAGTACTACAGACGCTTAGGACTTCTGAGCTCAAGTGGCAAACCAGCCTCAGCTCCGCCCCCCACCCCCAATCCAGGAATAGCAATTACCTTTCAAATTCTTACCACGTCATTTTCTCAAGGGATTATCAGTCCTCATGATCTTTTCCCTTTGATGGCACACAGACTAATGTCTACCTACTTGGACACAAGAGGGCAGAGGGGAAAATTGTGCTCTCTTCAAAAGCTCTACATGACACTGGAAGGGAAAGGGGTAGAGCAATCTTGATTAATGTTATGAGAAAGTAGGAGAAACTTTTTCAAAGCAATTTAAAAACCTGTATTGGGATATAGCAGAGTGCACTGACATAGTTTTGAGAAGATGTCTTTTGACATCAGGTCTAGGTTACCCAAGCCTTTCATCTCCAGAAATAATGGTTAGGTGCAGCCCAAATCTTGACTTTGGGATTTTGCGTTGAAGAGTTAGAAGATTCTATATTTCCAGAGAATTGGAGATCTCAGAAGGTGATTGGAAAATATCTTTTCAAAGGATAGTGAGATCCTCAATTTAAAGCTGAAGAGCCCTTTAGATGGCTTCTGTCTCGACCCCTTCATTTTACAAAGGAGACACTGTGGCTCACTGGAAAAGAGGACTATATCTCAAGTTAGAAGCTCAAAGGTCCAACCCCAACTGCAACTCAGGATTAGGGTTAGAGTTAGGGGAATAGTCAATCCTAACTCACTACTTGTTGACTCTGTGACTCAATTTCTTTGTTTATAAAATGAGACAGTTGGACTAGATTGGAAGAATTCTTAGCCTTTTTTGTCCTAGACTCCTTTGGTTGTCTGAGGAAACCTATGGACCCCTGCTAAGAATACTTTTCAAATGCATAAAATACATAGAATTCTAAAAGAAAGCAAATGTATGGAAACCCAGTAATGAAAATCTCTTTTAAAAGAAGTTCATAGATGCCTGATCTGGAGGGCTTCTAAGATTCCTTCCAGTTCTGAATCTATAGCTCCATGAGACTATGATACTTGGTCCAAGATACACACAGGCAACAAGGGGCTGAGCTGGAATTGGAACTTGGGTTCTCCAAATAATGCGCACGGCATATCCAGCCATTCTGTTTTATAAGTAAGGAGACCAAGAGAGGTTAAGGAGGGAGACACAGAGAGACAGAGACACAGACAGAGATAGGGAGAATGAGAAAAAGAGGAGAAAGAGGAGGAGGAGATGAAGAGAAAATTTCTCAGGAAATTAGGGAAATATAAGCTATTTGGTTCAATTTATTCACAGGTTGAAATATAATAGCACATTATAAATCTGTTTTGATTTTACTTAATCTAATGAAAAAATGTTCATCTTTTTGATAAGTGCTCATTAGCCATTTTTTCCTGACATAAACAGACAAGAAAGGTGTCCTTGCAGTGTTTAAAACCAGACTCAGTTAATTACAGTGCATTGACTCAAAAAACAAAGCCAACGTATTGAAGTTTCTCACTTGAATTGTCTTTAGAGCAGGATAAAAAAAAATGCATCCAGCCACAAGCTAAACATTTGAGGCAAGCCCTATTTAAGCAAACAGATGCCCAAATCTTGAGGAGACAATAAGCCATGGTATCCAGCAGATGAAGGCTCAGAATGTCTCTCAGTTCAATTTGATAGAATATAAGCTTTATGGGGACAGGTCCTGGGATTTTTTGGTGGTTGTTTTGGTTTTCTGGTCATTGTATCCCTGAAGCCTAGCAAAGAGTAAGTCCTTTAAAAAGCTTAACTGTTTCATACTCTATGCCAGGCACTGTACTATGCCCTAAGGATACAAGGAAGTAGCAAAAAGAAATTAGTCCTATCTCTCCAGCAGCTCATATTAGCATGAACATGGTACCCCAAGTCCACAGATAGGATCTTTTCAAGAGGGAACACGCTCCATAAGCAACCAGGAAAACTTGGTAGAACCTGGGCTGAGCCTTTCAGGGAGCTCTAGATTTTAACAACATAGCACAAGAGAAAAAACCTTCCTGGTAAGGAGCACTAAATGAAAAATGGAATGATAGGTTTTGGAGAAAACAGGAGACTCAATTTGACTGTATAAGAATTCCCAAAGGAACTGAATATGAACTATCTGGAAAGTTGGGGTGGGGGAGAGCCAGATGGTAGAAGGTCTTAAATTTTAGGCTGTAGAATTTATATTTTCTCCAAATGGCAGCAAGGATCTATTGATGAAATTTGAGCAGGAGATTGACATCATCACTTGTGTTTTGGGAATGTTAATTTGTTAACTGTGTGGAGGATGGACCAGAAAAAAATCACAGAATTTCAAAATTATGAACTCAGTAGCTCTCTAGTCCAATTCATACATGGAAAAGAATACCATCTTCAAAAATCTCATCCTGCCATCAACAGGAAGATACAAAAGCCTCCCCAGGCATCTTGCCATTTGCCCTCTGGCTCTTCTTTTCCCTAGCTAAAATAGCTTACCTGTGGATACCATATTCTCCCTTTCCCTTATTCCATTTTGGAATTCGACCCTAAGGTGGAATAATTATGATTGGTGAGTGAATTTAGATTTTGGTGGCTTAGAATGAGTGTGAATAGAAATTGTTTTCTGTTCTGGCCAGAAGCTTTGAGGATTTTCCCTCCCAGATTGATATTTTTGTCATGGTAAATTAGGTCATCTTTTGTCTCAATACCTAGTCCTTAGTCACTGAATGGGTGTTGCCTCAGACAAATTGAGGCCTGGGAAAGACCTTAATTTAGAAAGGTCAAAGTCATTCACTCAATCCCAGGCTATCACCAGTCATCTTAAGTTTTGTCTTGCCACTGGACTTCGGTGACTTGAGAAGAAAGTCAGACTGACGACTTTTTGACTTTTTGCATCTCCGACTCACTTAAATAAAATTCACTTGCAAGTCAAGAAATCCCTCTTGTGATGTCATTGATACTATTTGAGAAGGAAGGACTACCACCACCACTCCACCACCCCTACCCCCAACACCCAACCACTATACTAACCTTTCCCATCCCATGATTCCCATCCCATCCAATCATCCACTAGGAAGAAATTAGCACCTATCTGGCCATCTTGCCATCTGCTACCCTTCAGCACATGTGCCTTCTCTCCTTTCCATCTTTTGCTATAGAAGCAATAATACTAATGAGATCAATACTCTCTTTGCTTCGGGAAAGGAGCCCCACTCACTGTACATGATTCCTCAGACAGACCTCCCTGTCTACCATGCTCTGCTATACATTGTCTCCCTGTGACAATTTAACTCATTGAGTGACAGAAACTCTCACTTTTGTATTTGTATCTCCAGTGTCTGGCACATAGTAGGTGCTTAATAAGTACTTAATCATTCAATACGACTGGCAATTGGTTTTTGAGCTTTTCCTGAAGATGTCCAGTGAAGAGGAACCCATTACCTTCTAAACAAGTCCATCTCTTTTTAGGGACAGTGTTCATTGTTAGGAAGGCTTTCCTCCTACCAAACTGAAATTGGCTTTTTTGCACTTTCCATCTAGCATTCCTCATCCTATATTTTGGGGCCAAACAAATCAAGTATAATTCTTCTTTCATACAATGGCCTTTCAAGTCCTGGAAGACAATTAGCTTGCCCCATCTCCAGGCTTCTCCTCTGCCTGCTAAACATTCCCCAGTTCCCTCATCTGATCTTTACCATGGTCATACCGTCATTCACCCTGAGCATGGCAGCTACTAACTAAATACAGCTAACATATTCTATTTTTCTAAGACACTAAGTTTTCTATTATTCTAATTCTATCCAAGATTTTCTATTATTCTAAGTCTTCCTCCCATGCCTCAATGTGCTGTGGAGGTGATCTTAGGATCGTGAAGGCTATGACTTTAGGATACAGGCTCTGTCTGGTCCTATCAACCTGGGAAGACTCAGCAGCAAATGACTTCTGAAGACAGAGAGTTAAATCTGCTTGCTCAAGGTTATATATCAGCCTATAGAAAGAAGGTTTCTCCTGCCACAGGGCTCTGTCTTCTGCTTTGTTCAATGTTTTGCATCAATGACTTGATTAAAACAATCAATTGAGTACCTAATATGTTCCAGACATTGTGCCTGGATTCAAAGAAAAGAAAACAATCCCTGCCTTCAAGATGCTTTAATAGAGGAGACAACAGATAGATAGATACACACACACATATACACATACATATATACATATGTGTGTTGTTTGTTGTTAAGTCATTTCAGTTGTGTCTGATTCTTGGTGACCTTGTTTGAGACTTGCTTGGCAAAGATACTGGAGTGGTTTACCATTTTCTTTTCTAACTCAATTTGCGGATGAGAAACTGAGGCTGATAGGGGTAAGTGACTTGCCCAGGGTCACACAGCTAGGAAGCATCTTGAGGCCAGAGTTGAACTCAGGAATATGAGCCTTCCTGACAAGTATGCATGTATTCATACATGTGTGTATGTACATGTGTATATGTATAGTCTCCTGTATATATTCCTGCACAACACAATAGACACATGTACACATGTATGTATTATATGGGAATATATACAGATACATATATGTTCCTGTATTACATATACGCACTATATATTCTATATTTGCATTTATGAGCATAATATATTTACATACAATTACATATATTTGCATTTGAAGAACATGTGTACAAGGAAAGGCTCGAAGGGGGATGGGGGGAGGCAGGAGCAGCTAGAGGAGACTGCCCTGCCAAATTTGTTAATGACAGTAATGACAGATGTAATCAACATTTCAGTGGGCAGAATCAAGATTCAACAATGGTCAGGAAGATGAAACATAACAAACAAACAAAGATGAGATGTAACAGAAAGAAATGAGAGATCCTGAAGAGTTTCCCATAATTGCCTGAGACAGGGCACACCAGACCTGACTTGACAACACAGCCTGTAGAAAAACACCTGAGGGCTTTAGTGGACTACAAAATCAACATGTGACTGCCTAGAGGCTGATGCAATCTCAGGCTATAAGATCAGACAGAAGACCAGAGTCTGAATCAAGAGAGACAATAGCCCTGCTGTCCTCTCTCGTTGGGTCAGGCCACCCTTGATGGATTGTGTTCTGTTCTGGGCACTCAATTTTCAGAAGGATGTTGGCAAACTGGGAAAACAAACAAACAGGGATCATGAAACCAGGAGTCAGTGTCTTATGGGGCAGAGAGCACTAGCTTCTTCTCTTAGAGGCCTAATCTTTCCTTACAAGGCTCAGCTAAGGTTCTACCTTCTGCAAAAAGCCTTTCCCTACCCTCCTAAGCCTTTGGGTCTCCTCTCCAAGACCACCCTCAATTTATCCTGGTTATATCTTATTTGTACATAGTTGTTGGCAAATTGTCTCTCCCATTAGCCTGTGAGTTCCTTAAGGTCAGAGACTGTCTTTGGTCTTTTCTGTATCCCCAGAGCTTAGCACAGCTGTCTAGCACATAACAAGCACTTAATAAATGCTAGTTTATTGATTACGAGTGATTGGTTGTGAGCTTGGTAATTAAAACAAAGCTTATTATTCCTTCTGTTAAAAGTATGTAAAACTAGAGTGAATGGTGCACTTAATAAATGCTTGTGGATTTGAAGACTCAACATAGTGCGGTAAATAGAACCCAGGAAAACTCAAGTTCAAATCTTGCCTCAGAAACTTGCTGACTGTGTGACCGAAGTCACTTAAATTGTCCAGCTTCACTTTCCTCATTTGTAAAATAAGAGTTCTAGATATTATAGCCTCTGAAGCCAGCTCTCTAATCTTCCTTGAGTTACTCTCATCATGTGAGAAATTGTTGAGATAACTGGGAATGCTTAGTCTGGAGAAAAAAAATTTAAGGGAATATAATATTTAACTCTTTCAAACACTTGAAGGAATTTTTTTATCAGAAAGAGAAAAAAATATTATTCCAATAGGATGCCCTGGAATCAAGGAACAGAGGTTAGAGAAAGGTAGATTTTGACCCAATTTAAGAAAGAATTTCCCAATAACTAGAGCTATTAAAAATAGAATTGCATCCATGGAAGGATAGTGGACTTGCCAATTTCATTTAACCCAACAAATATTTGTTAAGCATTCATTCCATGCAAAGGTCTGTGCTAGGCACTGGGGATTCAAAGATACCACAAAATATGGTACCTGCACTCAAGGAGACTGCATTCTACAGAAAGATATATAGATGCCAAGACCTCTCCTGTCATAATCAAAGAAATATATGCTCCAAGAACTCAGATAAAGAAAAAATGGCCAAAGAGGTTTTACAACCAGAACCATTTACATAATGTCTACACCCACTGGACAACCTCTGTAAGGCATGCCATTCCACATCATCACAGGTCTCTGAGTAGGTTCATACAGGGAGGTGCTGTCCCAGGTGCTGAAGGCTGAATGACCACTTGCCATGGATGTTTTAGAGAGGATTCATGCATCAGGAAGGAGGTTACACAATAATCCCAAGTACTTGAGCAGGACTAGATTGAGAGGCAGAGAACCTGAATTAAAATCTTGGCTCTGCCACTTTGGACAAATAACTCATCCTCTCTGTGTTTGGGTTTCCCATCTCTAAAATGAGGAAGAATGGACCCCATGACCTCTGTGATCTCTTCCAGTTCATTATCTATGGGCCTATAAGTTAAAATCTGAAATGGTATGGGAGCATGAGTCAAATGATTGATTCCACACTTGATCTATGAAGGTCAGTCTGATCAAATGACATCCAAATGCCCCAAATAAATTAATGCTATTTTATTAGAATCTGCTGAAAAGAATGTCCTGGAGGTATGGGATAACTGAAGCAACGCATGGGGAGGTGGAGGTGGGTTGTGGAGAGAAGGGCATCTAGTTGAGTCAAAGGTCAGAACAGGGATTAATTTGATTGGCTCTGAGAGTATGAAAAGTTTGAATCAACCATCAGTTGGTATATTTTGAGTGCTGACTGTGCACAGTCTTTTGCTGGAGGTCATGGGGGATTAAATAGAAGGAAAATTACACATTTTTGGTCTCTTGCATCATGGAGTTTACATTTTCCAGATCTGTGATGTTATTGAGGTAAATACATCCTTCTCTGGTAGAGATCTCAGCTCATCCATGTCTTTTCATCCCCCATTCTTTTCTTTGTCCTCCCACAAAGCCTCCATACTAGCTCTATCCTCAGTGCTTGAGGGTCTCCTTTGATTCTTTTAATGTCAT
>JAQQSK010005288.1:0-14975 GCA_028658325.1 Potorous gilbertii
GCCCTGGCACCAAAGGAGAGAGTTTCTCCCCCTTGCTTCCAAGGCTCCAAGATCCCCCTGGGATGCAGCCAGCCAACCCCTGGACAGGGCAGGAGCCTGGTGAGCAAAACAGTGAAGCTAGGATGATTAACCACTAGCCCTCACTTCAAGGCTCTGACTCAGTGACTCAGTTGCTTTCTGCCCTAATGCCCAAGGCATCAGGAAGTCACAAGCAGGGGGCCCCACCCTGACAACAAGCCTAGCAGCCAGGAATGTAACTTGGGACACTCCATCTGCTTTCCCAACCTGAGAAGGAAGTTCCAACAGCCTTGCCTCTTAACCTGGGCGGCATTCACTGATTGAACACCCACTATATACCAGGAGCTGACCTGCCTAAAGGCTCAACCCTCCCCCACTCTCATTTGACAGCACAAGAACCTGAGACCCAGACAAAGCCATATGACAGCATTTGGTCTTTGCCAGGCACTGAATCATGACTCCCATCTCCAGAGGGCCTCAAAAATACTGAGCTCTTTCCTTTTGTGATCTCATTTGATTACCATTATTAGACCCATTTTGTAGATGAGAAAACAGAGTCAGATAAAGGTGAAGTGACTTGCCTTGGGTCAGTCAGCTGCCACTTAAGCCAGAAGGCAACAGCTTCCAAGAATGGGAGGAAAACGGCATGGAGTAAGAGGATGTGGGAGGAAGGTCTGGGCCTAGGGCCTCACTCCCATCACAAAGCTCTGGGAGCTCCCCTCTCAGAGCCTCAGTTTCCTCCTCTATAAGGTGAGGGCATTGGGTCCCATCTAGGTGTAAAACCTATAATCTATTTACTGACAGTGTAAGAGTTGAGCTTGGGTTGCCCTGGTGGTGCCCATCTGGTGCCTATCACCAACCAATTTCAGCAGGGCCACTGGAGAAGGGGCAAGGCCCCCCTCCCCACCACACCCTGGCCTGCACTGGGACTGATCTAATGGGGTCATGATTATGTGGCCTTCCTTCTTCTAGCCCTCTGCAGCTCACCGCACCAGCACCACCACCATGCTGCTATTAGCTCTAAAGGGACACATTGGCCATGCAAGCATTAGCACAAGACAAGAAGGGAGCAGAAGGGACCTGGGGAGGGCAGCAAAGGCTCAGTACCTACTCCTACCTGTGCCCTGGTTCCCACTCTCCTCCCTGGAAGCTGACTTGGACACAGTAGACAGCAGCCCCAAACCAGGCTTCTCTTAAGGCCACATCTGCTTCGAAAAGAAATCCCACCTAGAGGGAGTCCTTCCCCACCCTCCCTTGACATTGTGCCATAGTAGAGAGCACTGGACTTGGATCCCACCTCTAACAAGTAGCTGTGTAACCCTGAGCAAGTCATTCATCCTGTAGGAAACTTCTGGAGAGTGAAGAGAATAACAAGGCTATCATGAGAACCAAAGGAGCTCATGTCTGTAAACCACTGCAGGAGACAGATTCAGTTTCCCCAGAGCCCCACTGGTGAGACCTCTGAGGAGTGGGCCAATGAGGGGAAAGGGAAAGCCAGCTCCTTGAATTCCTACTCACCCAGGCTAGTCATCTAGAACCTTCCCCTCAAAGGCTGCAATGCTATCAAGGGCTGGAGGAGGAGTAAGAGGGAGCAGCCCTTGCCCCTTAGGCTTCTTAGAAAGGTGTCTTCTTAGTTTGTTCTCTGAACTGCTTAGGGGTCTCCTAGGGTCCAAAGAAGGAGTCAAATAGCAAGAGGGCTGGGCCTGGGCCTAGCCCTGAGCCTTAGGCCAAGAAAGAATGGCCCTCTCCTCCCTGTCTGTGGGTGGTAGGCGGGGGAAGGAGCGGGACAGAAGCTATTAACACAGGTGCCAGAACTGAGTAGTTGTCAGCCCACAGGGTCCAGAGGCATCCCCAGGCACTGCTCTTAGGGTCCTCCCATTCTGTGTCAAGCACTTCCCTCAGGCTTCTGGGTACTATGTCCTCCCACTGGCAATTCGATATCGACCTCATCATCCAGGGCCTTGCCATTTGCCAGTGGCACCTGACTTACTTGGCGATATGTGAGTATCAGGGCCCAGTCAGACAGTGAGCTCCAGGAGAGGGCCATGGCTTCAGGAGGCTGGGACCCACAGTTAGGCCTCTTCATCAGGTGTCCTTGGGGCCAAATCTCTGTCTCCAGCCCTGGCCTCCTGGCCAGATGATGGGAACTAGGGAAAATACGCAGAAAACTGAGTCAGGCATGTACTACTACCTGATGCCCTCTGCCAGCACAGGGAGGCATCACAAAGAAGCC
Organism: Potorous gilbertii; assembly: GCA_028658325.1. Taxonomy (NCBI): domain Eukaryota; kingdom Metazoa; phylum Chordata; class Mammalia; order Diprotodontia; family Potoroidae; genus Potorous; species Potorous gilbertii. Next base: position 2,252 of record JAQQSK010005288.1, read on the forward strand.
TGTGGGGGAGAGGCAGGACTGAAGGATGTGCTTCTCACCTCAGCTCTTGCTGGGTTTGTAGTTCTGTAAATCTGGGTGACCAGCCTGGATGAATGAGCAGGGAGGAAGGGTAGGGGAAGGCTTGGGGTCCAGGAGACCAGCAGATGGGGACTTGGATAGGCAGGGAGCATGTAGACAGAACAAGTAGATGAGGAGACGGGAAGGGGGCTCAGGGACAAAGGTGCTGGATGGGCTGAAAGTGGACAGGCAGAGGGCAGGGGGATGGCGTGAATGGGGGAAGGGTTCGTCAGGTACAGGAGGATGGATTGGGCAGCGGGAAAGGGTAAATGGCAGGCAGGTGGCTAGGCTGGCTAAATGGGTATGGATGGAGCAGGGGCAGGCAGGCAGACTGACCAGGGGAAGGAGTAGATGAAGAAGGAAGGGACAGGTCATTGGCTGGCCCTGCCCTGACTGTGGGCTCCCTGCAATTGGACTTCCCCCCATTTTCTGATCTCCTTGACAGTTTGGATCTTGATGCCCAGTTTATTCTACCTGGTGGTCACTCCTCTCTGGCCTCTGCCTGTGCTCTACATTGCCTGGCTCATCCTAGACTGGAAGACACCTGAGCAAGGTGAGGGCCCTGGCCTAGTCAGTCCCAAGCTCTTTCCCACCCTCCAGTAGCAGCAGCAGCAGCAACAACAGCCCCCACATTTAGGCAGCACTGGAAGGTTTGCAAAAAATTTTTCATTAGTTAAGCCTTACAACCTGATGAAGTAGGTGTTATCACCCTCCCCATTTTACGGATTTGGAAATCAAGGTTCACAGAGGTTAAGTGACTTGACTAGGGCCACATAGCCAATGGGAATCTGAAGTAAAGTTTGAGCTCAGGTCTTCCTGATCCCAAGCTCAGTGCTCTCTGCACTGTGGCAGCCCCAGGGCTTCCAACTTGTACTTCTGCAGCCTCCTCCACACTGTGGACCCTTAATACTTCTGGGAAAGGTTACAGTCATCCAATCTTCCCACTCTGCTGCTTTCCTCTGTGCTCTTAGGTGGCAGGCGCTCAACCTGGGTACGGAGCTGGTATGTCTGGACCAAGATCCAAAACTATTTCCCCATTACGGTGAGCTGCCCTGCCCTGGGCCCCTCTCTGCCCTCAGATGGCACCCAACAAGAACATCCCTGCACACATCCCTGGGGCTACCCCAGAGGAGTCCAAAACCAGAAAAACCTAGGGGGAGGAAGGAAAGAAGGAAGGAAGGAGGGAGGGAGGACAGAAGGAGGAAGGAAGGAGGGAGGGAGGAGGAAAAGAAGGAAGGAAGGAAGGAAGGAAGGGATGAAGGAGGGGAAGAAGGGAGGAAGGGAGGGAAGGATGAAAACAAGTATTTATGAAGTGCCCCTACTATGTGGTAGGCACTGTGCTAGTGCTTTACAAGTATTATCTCGGGTGATCATTTGATCCTCACAACAATGCTGGGAGGTAGGTGCTGTTGTGATCCCCATTTTACAGTTGAGGAAACTGAGACAGAAGTGAAGTGATTTGCCCAGGGTTACACAGCTAGTAAGTGTCCAAGGCTGGATCTGAATTCGTGTTTGCCTGACTCCAGGCCCAGCACTTTGTGTGCTGCCATCCACCTACCATCCCATAGGCCCCCTGTTTGGTTGAATTGAAGCCAACAAGCCTAGACACTCACCAAGGACTTCAGGCTTTCTCCATGGTGGGGGACCTCCAGCCCATTATTGCGTCACCAAGACGTGCGGCCATCCGCACAGTCCCAACTCCAAGTATGGATTATTATCTGATCCTGGAAAGGACATCTCAGTTGCTTTCCCCATGACTCCACACTCTTCCACCCTCCCTCGCCACAGCTCCCTACGTGTGCTGGCTTTTCCTTGTAGACCAGAAAGTCGTCCAGTTTTTTCTATTTGTCTGCGCAGTGCTTAGCCCAGTTCCTGGCAGCCAGTAAGAGTGTAGTGGATGCTTTCATTCTTTTGCACTGAAGAAGTTCTGGAGGCTCCTCCTTGACCCCTCTTTCTGTCCTTGGGATCTCATTTCAATTCTCCCTTCCCCCCCCAACCTCGGCTCCAGCTCCTCAAGACCAAGGACCTGAGCCCAGAGCACAACTACATCATGGGAGTTCATCCCCATGGTATCTTGACCTTTGGAGCCTTCTGCAATTTCTGCACTGAAGCCACGGGCTTCTCCACCATCTTCCCTGGCATCACGCCCCATTTGGCCACGCTGTCCTGGTTCTTCAAGCTCCCCATTATCAGGGAGTACATAATGGCTAAAGGTGGGTCTGACTATTCCCATCCCCTTGAGCACCCTCAGTATCCTCAGGAAGAAGCTCCTCCTGGTGACTCCCTCAAAGTCCCCCTTGCTGCTGGTTTGAGCCCTCGCCTTTCGCTCCGGGCCATGGTGGAACTCTGCTAAGCTCTGAGCCATCCATTGGCGTTGAAGGGACTGACCTAGGCAGAGAGGCAAGCAGAGAGGGGACCAGGAGGAAGCCAGAAGAGGGAGTGAGACTGGGCCCCTTTACTCCCTCTCAGCTGCTCGCTTGATCTGCAGGTGTGTGCCCAGTGAGTCAATCGTCCATCAACTACCTGCTGTCCCAGAGAGGCTCCGGAAACCTAGTGGGCATCGTCATCGGGGGTGTGGGGGAGGCTCTGCAGAGTGTACCTAACAGTACCGCCCTTATCATTAGGAAGCGCAAGGGCTTTGTGCGCACAGCCCTCCAGCACGGGTAGGTGCCTCCAGGGTGGGCCAGCTCCCCACCAGGGAGCCCCGTTCTTTTCAGGAGTTCGATTCCTTTCAACAAATCTCAAGGCTGTGCCCGCTGTGTGCAGTGCACTGTGCTAGGAACAGCAAGGGATACAAAGTTCAGAGAAGACCCAATCCCTGCCTTTGGGAAGGTCATAGTCTAGTAGAGCTCTGGCCAAGACATAAACATTCATTGATTCTAGAAGAGTTTATTAAGGGCCTGCACTGACTGTATACAGAACAGTGTGCTGCCCACTGGGGTGGCACCAAGTATCTACACAGTCAGCTGAGTAACCAGGTGATCCAGCGGCTAGAGGGAGGCACGAACACCTGAGGTTGAATCCCACCTCAAACACTTACTAGCCCTGGGTTAGCGATCCTGAGCAGAACACTTGAGCTCTCTGGGCCTCCATTTCCCCATCTGTAAAATAAAATAGCAGCTACCTCCAGGGTTATCATGAGGATCCAGTGAGTTAAAGTACGTGAATCACTTTACCAGCCTGAAAGTGCTACATACAATCTCTACCCACTATGTTCTAGTGGGAGAAACGACACAAATACAATTTGAACAAAACTGTTCATTCATTTATTCATTCTGCAATGACATATGATGCTAGGTGCTGTGACTGCCCTCAATCAGGAAACAACCCAGCAGAGTCAGTGGGACATTCCATGTGAAACCTTCCCATTCCCAGGAAGCTAAGCCAAGGCAAAGGTTCAGAGGTTTAGGCCTCTGTTACTTCCTCCCTCCACCCAGGCCAGGAACTTGTAAGGACCCCAGACCACAGCATGCGATCTAATCTGGGGGAGTCCCATTGTAGACAGTTTGGAGCTAGGCTGTGGTGATGTCCCGGTATCTGGAGAGTAGGAGGGCGGGCACCCAAAGCTAGGACCCAGAGGTGCTCTAGTAGTGACTTTGAATACCTCCTGAGGTCCCCAGAGTTGTAGATCAGGCTTGGGACAGGGTGCAGGTGGGGGCAATAGCTGCGGCACCAAGGCCGATCTTCACGGGAGCTGGGCTTAGTCTGGCTAGGAATATTCTCTAAATGGTCTTGTCACTACCTGCCTTGGTCACACCACTACGGTTTCCACTGCAGGGCTCACCTGGTCCCAACCTTCACATTTGGGGAGACCGAGGTCTACCACCAGGTGCTGTTCCCTGAGGGCAGCCACATGAACCGATTCCAGTGCTGGTTTCACAGCATCTTGGGGTTTTACTGTTGTGTCTTCTATGGGCGTGGATTCTTCCAGGACTTCTGGGGACTCCTGCCACTCCCCAAGCCTATCATCACCGTTGGTGAGTCCCCTTCAGAGAGGGTACCTTGGGAGCTAGCTTGGCACAGAGAGGAGTTCCAAGGCAGGATAAAGGAGATGAGGCTGGGGGCAGGAAATAGAATGGGAAGGAGACAGAGGGGAGGACCTAGGAGAACAATGCCAGTGCTACAAGTGAGCAGAGAGGACCAAAGATCCGAGAGGGAACAGACCTGAGCAGTCATCTGGTCCAATCCCCTCATTTCAGAAAGGAGGAAACTGAGGCCCAGAGAAGGGAGGGGATCTGCCTAAAATGAAAGGAAGAGAGATGGCCCAAGTCAATCCAATGAGCATTTATCAAACCCTTCCCAGGAAACGGGCCCTACCCTCACAGAACTCACAGTTTCACAGGAAGATAAGGTGTGGCCCCACTTAAGTGGAACAGAAGGTAGAAGTGTTTTGAAGGGCATCAGGGAGGAGGAAGAGCTGGCTAGCGTTCATTGAAGGCGCTTCCTTGAAAGGATGAGCTGGGCAGTTCAGGCAGAATTTCTGCAGAGGACGGCAATCCGTAGGGACGTTAAGAGGCAAGGGAGGACAAGATGAAGCCTGTGGCCCAGCCTGCTAGCAAGCCACCTGGGTGGAATGTACAGTAAATGAAGGCTGGAAAGGAAGGTAGGAGCCACATGGAGGAAGGGCTCAGATTAGATCTTAAAGCTAAGAGGAAGCTACCAGGGCTTATTGAGTAGGGGAGTGGCACAACCAGACCTGTGTTCTAAGATCCCTTTGGGGAGGGGAGATGCTGGAAGCAGGGAAACCACTTAGCAGGCTATTGCAGTCATCCAGGTGAGAAGTGGCCATGGGAGTGGAGGCAAAGGAAGAGATACAAGTGATCTTTGACTTGGTAACTGACTGAATGATGAGATGGGGGAGAAGAGAAGGGGAACGTTTAGGAGGATGGTTCCAGATGGTCACAGAGCAATGAGGAGAAGCTCAGAAAAGGGAACACCCTTATTCAGGTCAGGGGAGGTATATGCCTGGGGGCAGCTGCCAGACACTGTCCTCTCTTGGAGAATGAGGGGCCTCCACAGCCAGGGCAGGAGAGTGGGACAGGGAGGGAATTACCTAGACTGGGACCCTGGTGGGGGGATAGAGGGGTTGATGATGAGTTCAAGGGAGGTTCTGATGCCTTTTGTCCTTCTTTCTCCCATCTGCTCTGTCAGTTGGGAAACCTGTAATGGTCCCCAAGATAGAGAATCCAAGCCAAGAGACAGTGGACAAGTACCACACCTTGTACATAGAAGCGCTGCAGAATTTGTTTGATGAGTACAAGACCCAGTATGGAGCCTCGAAGACCCAGGAGTTGTTGTTCCTTTGATGGCTGGGACTAGGGGGCTCTCCTCCAGGCCCCTTCTGCTTTGGGACAGTGAGAACCCCCTTCTGACCAAGGGAAACACAAGAACTATGCCCTGTGCAGCCCCTTGCCCTCCCCTTGTCCCCAAGTCCTCATGTTTTCCCTTCCACTGCCAGTCCTTCCTCTGTTGGCTCTTTTATCCCTCTCCTTCTTCACCCTCTGGTTCCTGAAGCCATGGCTGTGAATCCTGGGAATTTCCCCGGTTCCTACGGACTCTCCCTCCGTCCCTCCAGGACAATCAGCTTTGCAGCCATAGTATAGGGGTCCAGCTTGTACTGCCCAGGAATACTGGCTCTTCATGATTGGATCCTCTGTGTGGGTGCAGCCTTGGAGTCGCTGGCCTCCTTCTTGGAGGGCTCAGCACCAGTAGCTGCTCATCCCTGGTGACCACCTCCCAGATTAGAGCTGGATCCAGGCACCCTCTTATTTATTACCTGCCAATCCCCTCACTTTCTTGGGAGGAATTCATCTGTCTCTCCTATAACCCTTTGCGCCTAGCTAACCAATAAATCCTTCAGCAACATAAATTCATGTGGGAAAAGTGATAACCTTGAGGCCAGTGGGGAGAAGATCACAGAATAGAATGAGGGCACAAGATTGCTTAGTGTAGCAAGAAAGCAGAAAGCCTGAGTGAAACTGTCTAGTGCAGGCACAGAGCTGGGGCAAGTGCACTGGGTGGGGAAAGCCTTCCATCAAGACTGGCCTCCTAAGTTTAGACCAAAAATCTTCACCGTCCCCCCCACTCCTGCTCCACCCCAGGCAAGCTCAGTCAAGCCCTCAATTTGACTCAGACTGCTCAGGGTCACATAGGCACACCTGGCTTGCTTATCACAAACTAAAGGCCGTGAAGAAGGGAAGTGACAAGAAAAAACTGCCTCACCCTATCTTTGCTTTTGCATCCTGGACAGCTCCCCATGGCTATCCTGAGTGCAACTTTGCCAGCAGATTTCTGGTGCTAGAACCAACCAGTCAGCAAGCATTTTTAAGTACCTACTCTGTGTCAAGTGCTGTACCAGGCAGTCCCTGCCCTCACCAGAGCTTCCATTCTAACAGGGAGGCAACATTTACACACCAAATCCCTAGCTAAGTGGCATGGTAGATAAAGAGAACATTGTCATCTCATTCACCCTCACAACAATCCCAAATTGTAGTTGATGTTCAGTTCTTTTCAGTCAGGTCCCACTCTTTATGACCCCATTTGGAGCTTTCTTGGCAGAGATACTGGACTGATTTGTCATTTTCTTCTCCAGCTCATTTTATAAATGAGGAAACTGAGGCAAACAGGGTTGAGTGACTTGCCAAGAGTCTTACAGCTAAGAAGCGTCTGAGACCTGATTTGAACTCAGATAGCTGAGTCTTCGTGATTCCAGATCCAGTACAGCGCCACCTAGCTGAGAGATAGGCGCTATTATTACCCCCATCTTACAGATGGAGAAATTGAGGCAAACAGGGTTGAGTGACTTGCCCAGGGTCACCCAGCTAGTAAATGTCTGAGACTGGATTAGAACTCAGGTCTTCTGTCTGAAAGTCTAGCACCCTGTGTGCCGTGCCTTCCCCCCTAGCTGCCTCAAGATAATTATAAACTAACAATAATTTAGCATTTATGTCGCTCTGGAAGGTTTGAAATGCTCTTTATAATAGCACTGTGCTGTAGGAAATGACGAAAGAGACAGTTTCAGAAAAAACCTGGAGAGACTTGTATGAACTAATACAGAGTGAAAGCTCAGCACCAGGAGAGCAAAGCAGACGGTACTAACTGCAGGGTCAAAACAGCCTGAAAGATTTCCGACCTGTGGCCAGTGCAGAGTGCAGAGGCCACATGGCAAAGCTCCAAGGGACAGTGGGAGCCACACCTTTGGGACTTGGCCTTGACTTCACTGCAAGTTTATTACAACCTTTGCTTCCTTCCTTCCATTATAAAAAAAAAGGGGGGAGGAGATGGGCAGGAGGGATAGTCAGGGATAGAGCCCCTCCCCCAGATAAGAGAAGAGAGCAGAAGGCAGCACAGATCAGCCCCAGATTAGATTATTAGAAGCTTACAAAAGAAGCTCCAGTTCTACCAGACAGACATTTATACTTTGAAGTATGGAAAGGCTCGTTGTATTGGGTGTTTGTCAAGTTCAGAATAAAAATAAAATGGAATGAAAATTGTAAGAAAGGAAGGAAAAAAGGGAGTGAAGGAGAGAGAGAGACAGAGAGAGACAGAGATAGAGAGAGTGAGAGACAGAGACAGAAGAAAGGGTAGACCCTCAGTTGCCAGGCTAAGGACTTGCAATTTGATTCAGGAAGCAATGGGGAGTAATTCCAAGTAGCCCGACCTGAACTGTGCATTAGGAGGATTTAGCTGGCAGTGGTGTGGACACCAAACTGTAGGAGAGAGATGACACCCTAAGGCAGGGGAAGCCATTGCAATAGACAAGGTGGATGGGTGATGATGGTGCAAAGTACTGAGTGAAAGATTTTAAGGAGGGGGAAGAGACAAAAGAGTAATCTTTTTGCAGGCAAAGTCAGTAGGTTGAATGAGGGATGAACATAACTGAAGGGTCAGAAATGACTGGAAAGTTTGGGCCTGGGTGCCTGGGAGCATTGGTGATTTTTTAAAATGAGTTTGAAAGTTTGGTTGGAGATCTGTAGAGTTCAGAATGCTGACAGGATCCCCTGCTGGAGATGTAAGAGCAGGTGGCCAGAGGTTAAGGGTTTGGGAAGAGGTCGAATTGAAAGGAGGTAAATCCTAAAGGGATCCCTTGTTTTGGAAGTGGTTGACCCCACCCAACAGCTGAGAACCAAATTCCACCTCCCTCATCCCCTCTTCCTGAGCCACGTAGAATTCCACACTCCACTTCTATGGACTCCTCAAGTCTTCTGCCCTGTCCCTGCCACAAGACCTCTAACCCAGGTCAGGTGTCAGGAGATTCTGGGAGGCAGAGGCCTGAGGAGCAGCAAGCCCTGCCACCTCTGAACCACTGCCACACCCCAACGAACAGGATCCCTGGAGGCCAATCCCCTCATCCCTTAGGAGCCACACCCAAAGAACCCAAACCAGCCTTGGCAGTCCCAGCTCTTCTGCTCCAAAGCCCTCCCAGGTGATTGAGATTGGAACCGTTTCATCAGAACCTGCTACAGAACGAGGAAGACCCCAATATGGCTTTGCAGCCTCACAAATTGATGATGGGATACATGGGCCTTGTGGACATAATTGAGATCATAGACCATCCACATTCAAATCCATCCTACTAATCCAGATTGATGTTGACATTCACAAATTCCAGGGTGGGCCCCAAGCCACCCCCACACATGAGAAAGCTAAAGGAATATGACAGATAAAAGGGATCTAAAGACAGAGAAGACATGGATAGAAGCAGAAGGAGTAGAGGAGAAGGGCTTTTCTTCAAACTGCAATCCTTACTAAGGCAGTCACAAAAAAAGGCTGGGGCTGCGTTGTGTATGAGAAGGTGACTTTAAGAAACACAGTGAGTTAGGAAAAAGATAAAAGGAAAAGCTATCTCATAAAAAGGCCATGAGAGGAACATAGAAATACAGAGGAAGCAGATGGGGGTGGAGGGCTGCTCATATTGGTAGCCAATGCTCACCTGGGTTGAAGAGGATATCATGGATTTAAGGAGGTTGAGAAAACTTCTGAACTTGGAGAGAGGGGAGAAAACTGGGGGATGGGGTGAGGCAGCAAGTTTTAGAAGGGTAGAGTAAAAGTCGGGGTGGGGCGGTGAATACATAAGGTAGGAACTTTTAGAGGTTTGGCTAAAGTTAGGAATTTGTCCCTGGTAAGGGGAGAAGATAAAGTAACCCCAGAAGGTAAGCTAAGAAGGAAAATAATGAGTAAAAATAAGATGGAGGGTAATTTACAAGTAGGAATTATAACTTTGAATGTATATAAGAAAAATAATAAAATACACTTGGAAAAAGAGAGTCAAGCATATGAAAGGAAATAATGAACCAAAATGGAAGGGAAAGAGACTGAGCAGTACCAGATCTTGAACTATAATTACTCAAACTATCTGGTACTGGCTAAGAAATAGAAAAGTAAATCAATGGAATATGGAAAACATGCAATTAAAAGCAGCAATTCAGCATCATAAGCTTGTATTTGACAAGTGTAAAGATCTAAGATTTAGTTAAAAAAATTGTTTGGTAGAACTGGAAAGTGGTATGGCCACAACTGGGCATAGACCAGTATCTTAGACCATGCACCTACATAAGGTTCAAATGGACACGTCATCAATATACAGGGAGAATTTAGAAGAAAATTTGGAGAACACAGAGCATATGACCTATCAGACTTGTGGACAGGTGAACAATTTACGCAGAAACAAGAGATAGAGACCAAAGTTCGGTGTCATTGCATGAAATTCAAAAGATTTTGTAAAAAAAAAAAAATAATAAGTGTGGCCAAGAGAAGAAGGAAAACAGAAAATGGAGAAAAAAAATTTTATGGGCAGTTGATCAGATAAAGCTCTTGTATCTAAAATACACACAAGACTTTGTGAAATCTCTAAGAGTACGAGACATTCCACTATTGATGAATGGCCAAAGGCTATGAAAGGGCGGTTTAAAGAGGAAGATGTTTCTTTTCTTTGAGGCAACGTGGTTAAGGTGGAAATGTGTTTTCCCTGACCTCACATGGAGAATGGGTATCCTATTTGCTGCATTCTGGAAAGGGGAGAAAGAAAATGACAAAAGGGAGAGCATTTGACCTTCTAAATTTCCTCTTTCCTCCTCCTACTTTATTTTTTCCTCAGCTACATGTAATATTTATTTAAAAAAAAAAGAAAGAAAGAGAGTTGAAACCCTAGAAGTGGATAAGATTACTAAGGGAAAGGTTATAAAGAGAAATGGCCACTAAGTGGCACTGCAGTAGTTAGAGTGCCAGGTCTGGAGGCAGAAAGAGTCATCTTCCAAAGTTCAAATCTGGTTTCCAATACTTCTTAGCTGTATGATCCTGGGCAAGTCACTGAACCCTGTTTGCCTCAGTTTCCTCATCTATAAAATGAGCCAGAGAAGGAAATGGCCAACCACTCCAGCATCTTTGCCAAGAAAACCCCAAATGAGTCACAAAGAGTGGGAGCTGACTGAAAATGACCTAATAACCATAGAGAGAAGGGACAAGAAATAAGGAGGTTGGGGGAGAGGTGGGGGGAGAGGAGGGCCCTGGGAAGGCTGCCAACAGTTTATCTAGTGTTCTTTAGGCAAGCTCACTTAGGGGCTAGTGGAAAGAACATTGGTCATGGAATCACACGTAAAGATTGGACAGAACTTTGGAGACCCAAGGTCCAACCCATTACTTTTATAGAGAAAAAAACTGAGACCCAGAGAGGGAAAGGGAATAGTCCAAGTCATACAGGTAACTAATAGCAAAGGTGGGATTTGAGCCTGGATCCTCTGACACCTGAGCTGAATCATCAGCCCTTGCTTTGAGTCTCAATTCCCACACTTACTACCCATATGAATTGGAGCCAGTTATAGGACAGAGGGCTATAACTACCCAGCTTTTCCTTTCCCTGCCTGTCCCTGCAGCAGAGGTACAGCCAATATCCCGGAGACCGCCAGGGGAGCCTGTGACTTGAAGGACCCAGATCATTGTCACCATACTTATCCGGGGCCCCCAAGCCAGAAACCTGGGGTGATCTCTTCAAGGGAGGTGCACGTGTGTGGCAGGCCTCTCCAAGGACAGATCCTGGTGGCCAAGCCTATAACAGAAGCAGCCAGTGTTTTGGAGGCAGAAGGGCTGAGTTCGAGTCGTGACTAAAACTAATAAAGGGGAAACCTGATAGAGTAGAGAGACTACCAGATATGGAGGCAGAGGGGCTGGGTTCTAATCTCAGCTTTGCTGCTCATGATCTGAGGGATATTGAGCAAGTCACTTTCCCTCTCTGGGCCTCATTTTCCTCATCTGTATAATGAGGGAAGAGTACTAGTTGAAGCCTCCTTCAAGTTCTAAAACTGATCTGAAAGAAAAAATGAAAGGGAAACCCAAAGAAAGCCCCCACACAGCCAATGAGGAGCCAGTCAGATAATACACAGCAAGTGTTGGAGGGGAGAAGCTAGGAGGCTTACTCCCCCAGTGAGTTGGGAGCCACAGATAGCACCAGTGGAAAGTCTAGCCCACTGGACAGTCTTCCCTGAAGCTCTGAAAAGGAGAGAATGGTGGTGGGCTGAGGGGGGGACAGAGGTAGTGGCCCCCAGCCAGCTGGAGTGCCTTCCCTCCCCACACTTCTATAAGGCTGTGAGCACCATGTGACAGATGGGGACGATAAAGTCCTGGTTGGCAGGGCCCATAGTGGGTGCAGAGGGATGCAATACCTCGAAGAGGGGCCTAGTTTTCATGTGTTTTACAAGAAGGCAGCGATGAAGAACAATTTGCTAACGACTGAATTGGGGTTCCAGAGGACATGATGGGATGGAAGGGCCCAGGCAGGCAGAGGCTGTGGAGGGGAAGAGTGGAGGCTGATGGAGATGAGAGTACAGAAGGAAATAGCAGGGGCCAACGCTTTTCTCCTCAGTAGACAGGGCCTCTGAATGTCAGAGTTAAGGGAAGCAAGCCTTGGGAGTCTGCCCATCATAGCCTGTAGGAAGAGCCTGTCTGTCAGGGCCCCACCATCCAAGCTTCTGTTGGCTGGTGGTATTCACTTCCAAACACCTGCAAGCTGGGGGTGGAAATGGTTGGTGGTGACAGAAAGTCCTGGGTCCTGTCTGGCTTCTGGGTCAGTGACTAACTGGCCTTCCAGTCACCCAGAGCAGACAACTCATGCTTGTCACCAGCCAGGTAGCTTCAAGCCACAATGGCAGGACTGAGCCACGCCTAGAAGACACCCTGCACTTCTAGCTTGGCTTCTCAGTCTGGCTTCCCCGGAATTACCTTCAGTGTCTTCCTGTTCTATGTCTCTACTGGAGCAAATCTAGGGCCTCAGAAATACATGGAGCTTGTGCAATGACCTTGACTGGTCTTCCAGGAGTGAGGAACCTGTAGGCCTGTGGAAGCAAAAAGCCCCAACCAAGGTTTCTTACTGCTGGCAACAAATGATGGCCCAGCCCCCTTCCTGCCCCCCTCTCTCCTCCCTTATCTTCTTTCACCCCGTCCCTCCTCACCCTCTCTCATCTCCCATATCCAATGTGTTTTCAGGGTCTGTTGGTTTACCTGCAGTAAATCTTTCACATACACCCCCTTCTGTCCTCTAACATTGACCCTCCTGGGTACAGGCCCCTCAAGCCAGAACTAGTGAAATCTGTTCCTTGGTCTCCTAGCTTTCACTAAGCTGCCAAAGGCCTGACCATCTCTCTCTCTCTCTCTCTCTCTCTCTCTCTCTCTCTCT
>JAQQSK010005289.1:0-14974 GCA_028658325.1 Potorous gilbertii
AAACCTTTTCAGGTGGTTGCTGATAGTTTATATTTCTTAATATGAAAAGTGCCTGCCTATACTCAGCTCTTGGTCATAAATTTGTCAGTTCCCCCACATATTTTTTCATGTGCTACTTTAATAGATGCTTAATGCATTTTTTAAAGAATTTGTGTTTTTTCCTTTTATTCTAGCTGCAGCAAAAAACAGCAACAACAACCTGAAAACAAAGAGGGATGCATAGACCATTTGGAAATGGCTGATCAAACAGTAATTTACAAAGATGATGGAATACTACTTCATCATAAGAAATGACAAATATAAAGAATTCAAAGAAAAGAGAGAAGGCTTGATTGAACTAATGCAAAGGAAAGTAATTACAATCCGCAGAACAATATGCATGGCTACAAAAATGTAAAAAAAAACCAACCACACTAAAAGGTAGTTGAAATCAGAATAAATCAGAATAACATTTTGGTCAGTACAGAAGAGTGACAAGGTGTTTATATGAAAATATTAAATTGGAACTAGAAAATTCAGAATCTGGATTATAACTGATTAGTTTGGATTTGATTCTAATGGTGCAGAAAACTTCTGAAGAGGATAATGGTACAGGGAAGGTAATATGGTGAAAATATGAAAGATGGATTGAAAAGGGGAAAAATTCTCCCAATAGATAGATAGTCAAAGGATATAAACAAATAGTTCTTAAAAGAATTGCAAGTTATGAATAATACTATGACGGAATGAATACTCCAATATTCAGTGATAAGAGAAGGGGAAAGCAAAACAAGCTTAAAGTTTCACCTCACATTCAGCAAACTAGTAAAGAGGACAAAAAGGTCAAAATGGTAAAACTGGGAGAACTGTGGAAAAGACAGACACACCGTTCTGTTGGTTGTAAATCTGCGAATGGGTCCAACCATTTTGGAAAGTAATCTGGAATTACGGGAAACAGTGACTCAAATGTCTATAACTTTGACTAAGAAATTCCACTATCAGCACATCCACATATCCCAGAGAAGCGGGTGACAAAACAGAAAGGTCTCACCATAAACCAAAATATATACAGAAACACTTTTTGGAGTAGGAAAGAACTGGAAACAAAAAACTGCAAATCCACTGGAAATGGGTTAAACACGTGGTATACAAATGTAATGGAATATTACTTGCTCCAAGAAACGACAAATACAGAGAAGCATGGAAGATATATTTAAAGTGAAGCTGAGCCACAATAAAAGCATATGCAGTGACTAATTTTATATATGTGTACATGTGTGTGTATAATTATATAAATGGAAAGAACAATAAAACTGGAGCTGAATTCTGAAAAATAATGACCAAGAGAAATGAGAAGACACCTTTCCCTTCTTGCCTGTAAAAGTTGGGGATAATTACTATGGCATGCTGCAATAACAGACTTCTTGGATAATTTTGCTGATTTTTTTCCTTTCTTTAAAAAAATATTAATTATAAGGTGTGGTTCTCTAGGAAAGGATAGAGAAGTGAATGAAAAATGCAGATAATCTAAAAATAAAAGATATCAAAAAAAATTTATTTAAAAATAAAAAGGAAGAGAGACTATAGATACAGACAAAGGGAACACCAATAAAGATGAAGACAGGTTTATCAAATTTGTTAATGATATCCAGCAGGGCTAATATATTCCAAGTAGGTACTACTAAACCTTCCAAATATTAATGTACTGGTACAGGAGCATTCCATGCTAAATTCTGAGTTAGAGTCCAGAATGATTCTTTCTCTCTGACAGAACTAGAAGATTTGCTAGTTAGTCAACCATCAACACAAAAGCAAAGAATCAGTTTCCTAGAAGAGCTGCTATTAGCCATAGCTTTGAGGTGATGTGACAATCCTGCTCTATCAGATAGTATACTATGAAGATTACATGGCCTAGTCAGTGGTTTCTGGGGAATGACCAGGGTTAAGGTACATAAATAAGTTACACCAGAAATTTTCCATGTATTCGGCAAAAAAAAGAAAAAGAAGTCTAAGACATTAAGTGTTATCTGGGGCCAGGAGCACATCCTGCTGCTTTATAACTTTGAAGGTCTCAAACACTCCCATGGCAGGTTTTTCAGAGGTCTGAGACCTCTGTGCTATCACACTACCATGGTTCATTTAACCAACTGTTTGGACAAATAACAGCCAGTCTTCCCAATTTAACCACCAATCTTTGGAAAGTTCAAACAGGCAAGCAGAGCAAGTATGTACTGGTAATGCAGAAAATCCCTAGGTAAGGGAAATCCCCTACTAAGTGAAAAGACAACTCCTACCTAGGACATGGGAGTGGCAAATAGAAAATAGTTAAAATTTAAATACCAAGTCAGGTCAACTATGCTTCTATGTGGCAATAAAATCTAAGGAGCTGAGGAGCCATAAAGTAGTATTTATCAGGGTCCAGAGTAAAGGGATTCTACCTAACATCAAGGAGCCAAATGCAAAGCATGCCATGGCATGGAACTGCTCAGAAGGTTAAATCATCTTTTTTTATTGAAGACAATGGCATTCACATCTTGATATCTGTTCTTATTCTCTGAATGAGCCTCTGGATATGTAATAAAGATTAGTTCAAAAATAACAGATTTTACTTAGCTATGTAAAAAGGATGCGGCAAACAATAAGACACAAGGTCAGAATTCAGATTCAAAGCTGAGAAAGGTTTTAGAACACAGGTTCCACACAGTAAGCTTAGACTCCAATGCAGTATAGCTGTCACCTCCCGTAAGCTTGGAGGTAAGTCCAGGAAAAGAATAGTCATCAAAATTTAGGTAGTGAAGGATCTGAAGAACAACAACCTCTTGGTCAGGTGACTGAGATGCCTGGGCTAGAAGTAAAGGTAGGGGGTGGAGAAGGGAGGGACATCAGCAATTAGCCTTATTCTGAATAGCCAATCATATTCCCAAACTCTGTTTATATAGCTCATGCTAGCACCTACCCAATACTGAGGAAGAAAGTCACCTCTAAAGGGTATTGATCCATATATTTTCATAACACCATGCTTCTGTTCACCATTCTCTCTACCTCTAGAGAACCCAGCCCATCTTATTTATGCCTGCTGATTTATGCCAGAACTCAAAAGTGAGTTCATATGAAATCTCCTCCATGTTATTATCCATGTTTCTCCAATTTTAAATTAATTTTCATTCCCTCAGCTCTCAGGTACCACTGAAGTGAATCAGAACTCTTAGATATTCCTGATTCCAAGTTCAGTACTAGATACGCCTATACCACATAGTAGCCAAGGGATGGACAGTGACATGTACTAGGACCATTAGGATCTGAATTCTACAGAAGAAGGATACAACAATAACAGTTACAATATAGAGCCTCCACTTGTTTCTCATCACAACCCCTCAGTAGAATCTTTTCACAGACAAAGAAGTTACCACACATAAAAGTTTAGTGATTTCTCTAGGGTTATGCAGTTAAAAGGGATGGGCTGTAGGAGTCAAACATCGATCTTCCACATTTCAACTCCATCGCTACATCCTAATACCTTCCAATTAATAATCACAATGACTGACATGTTTAAAAGCTTGAAGTGAATTAAATGGTCACACACTGTTTATCTTTGCTTTTCGTCATCACCCTCTTCCACCAGAAATTATAAATAAGGCTGCAACACCTCAGGTCCGTTACGTCACGGTACTTACTTCACCTACAGACACCCACTCATGGTACCCTCTAGGGAAATTAAAGGAGTTTGAAAGAGGAGTAGAAATAACTAATTAAAATCAAGTTAATGGATTACTGAGAGAAGTTCCCAGCTCAATATACCACTGACCTTTTATTTCGCACTCCACATTCGATCACTCCCTGCAGCCCCTTCCCTACCCACTAAGAAAGCAAGCGTTATGATACACATTATACATCTGAAGTGATACCAAATACATTTCCATATTACTCATGTTGCCAAAAAGAAAAAGCAAGAAAAATCAAGTTTAAAAAATGTTCCGATTTGTACTCGGTGTAGAGCAGTTCTCTCTGAAAGTCGAGAGCACTTTTTCTCATGACACATCTGGAACGGCTGTGGACTATTTACCAATCTGAGCAGCTCAGTCTTTCAGTTGATCATCAATACAATACCGCTATTACTATGAACCATGTTCTCCTAGTTTTGCTCACTTCTTGCACCAGTTTATATAAGTCTTCCCAGGTTTTTCTGAAACCATCTCTTGAAACCAATTATTATTTGAAACCACAAATTGCTGAGTCACTCTCCAATTGACGGGCATCCCCTCAATTTCCACTGTTGAACTGCAATAAAAAGAGCTGGTATAAATAGTTCTGTACATCTATGTCCTTTCTCCTCTTCTCTGCTTTCTCTGGGATGCAGACCAAGCAGGAGTATTGCTGGAATGCACAGTTTTACAGTTCCTTTGGGCATAGTTACAAATCCTTCTCCAGAATGGTTGGACCAGTTTACAACTCCACCAACAGTGCATTAATGTACCTGGTTTTTTTACATCTTCTCCAGCATTTCTCATTTTCCCTTTTATCATATTAGCCTATCCGAGAGGTGTGAGGTGGTGCCTCAGAAATGTTTTATTTTATACTTCTCTAACTATTAGTGACTTGGAGCATTTTATATGACTATTGATAGCTTTGATTTTTTGTCAGAACTGACTGTTCAAATCCTTTGACCATTTCTCATTTGCGGAATGTCTCTTATTTTAATGAATTTGGGTCAGTTTCCTATACAGTTGAGAAATGATGCCTTTATGAGAGAAATTTGTTAGAAATCTCCCTCCCCCCAGTTTCATGCTTTTCTTCTAATTTGGGCTAGGTTGGTTTTGGTTCTACAAAACCTTTTTAATTTCATGCAATCAAAATTATTCATTTAACTTCTGGATCCTTGTATCAGTAAGGACTCCAACATATGCAGGTAGACCAGCTACCACAGGTTCTTAGATCCACATTCATAAACGGAAAACAATTTTCAAGGAGTTAACAATCACTTTAATAAAGCACAGGTATCTGAGAAAATCAAAATTTCAAAGAAAATACAGAGAAATCCAAAGTCAACAGACATGCTTCCAAAAAGTCTGACCATTATATTCATACACAGTTACCTGAGAGGGAAACATCAACTTCTGGGTTTTAACCAGTTGCGGCGAGGGGAATGGAGGGGGGAGGGGGATTCTCCTTAGCGGCTTCTCAGAATCTCTCTGGCCCAAGAAACACTTCTAGTTAGTAAGCCCCCAAAGTAAAACCTCACCCTCAGAATATTTATATACTTTTTAAGCCAGAGGGCATAACCCTCTGACCCAGCGACTCAACAGAAAAAGCAAAAGGTACTTGAGACTCTTCTACAAAACAACTCCCCTAATCAAACTCCCCATGATGAGAGGCCCATCAGTGGGTGGGAAAGATCCTCCTTAATTACATTATTCAATCAGCAGCACTTTTAGTAAAACAAAAACAGCAAAAGATCCTTATATTACGGCCATTACAGCTGCTATAAATGTATGTGTGTGTGTACCTGTGTGGAGGAGTATGTGTTGGTTGTTGCCCTTCATTTTAGAAGAGTACCAAAATGACATCACCACAATAACGTGAAGCTTCAGTGTGTCCAGCTGCAGCTGATCTGACCAATATGAGTTCAGAATACTCCACCATAGGTTGGGCACAGATAGTCAGTGTGAATATTTGGGGTGGATACTCTAAATTTGCACATCCTCCATTTACTTTGTGCTGTCTTAATTCTGCTTTACTCATGGAGGACAGCACTCTTTTTGATGTGGGCACTCCATGCTGACCAGTCCTGTGCCAGTGTGTCCCATGTTGCACAGTCAAATCCAAAATCTCAAGGACAGACCTTGAGAGCATCCTTGAATTGCTTCTTCTGACCACCATGTGATCGCCTGCCCCATGTGAGTTCTCCATAAAATAGTCTTTTTGGCAAACATACGTTTTGTGTTCGAACAACGTGGCCAGCCCATCCAGGTCCTAATCTGACTGCCTTTACAATCCTATTTCTTATTTGGTCATAAACTCTTCCTATTCCATAGATCTGACGGTTAAATTTTCCATGATCTTATAATTTGTTTATGATATATCCTTTAGGTCAAACTCATGTATCCATGTTGACCTTATCTTGGTAGATGATATGAAATGTTAGTTTGTGACTACTTTCTGCCAGACTATCTTCCAGTTTTCCTAGCAGCTTTTGTTGAACAGTGAGTTTTGCTCCCTTGGATCTTTGGGTTTACCAAACACTAAATTCTTAGTGATTTACTCCTGTATCTCAGGTACCTAATCTTTTCCATTGATAACCACTTTATTTCTTAGCCAGTACTACTTATTTTGACAATTATCACTTTATAGTATAATCTGAAATCTGCTTCTGTGACGCTGCCTTCCTTCACTTTTTTCATTGATTCTCTTAATGTTCCTAGATGAACTGTTATTACTTCTTCTAGCTACATAAAATAATTATTTGGTGCTTTAATTGGTATAGCATTGAATGAGTAAATTTAAGTTGACTTGCCATTTTATCTTTTTGGCTCAGTCTATTCACGAGTAACATGTTTTTCTAATTGTCTGTGCCTTCATTTGTAAGAAAAGTATATTGTAATTGTGTTCATATAGTTAGTGTATGTCTTGGCAGGGAGACCTCCAAATATCTTATACTGTCTATGGGTATTTTAAATGAAATTTCTTTGCCTTCTTGTCATTTTTTTAGGACTATATTTAGGAAATGTAGAGGATTTGTGTGGGTTTCTTTTATATCCTGCAAATTTTCTAAATTGAAACTAGTTTTTTAGTTAATTCTCTCTAGTTCTCTAAGAATACCATCATATAATCTTAAAAGTGATAATTTTGTTTCCTTTTTGCCTCTTCTTCCTTCTATTTCTTTTTCTTCTCTTATTGCTAAAGCTAGCATTTCTTCTACAAGACTGAATAATGACGGTGAAAACTTCCTTGCTTTACTCCTAATCTTATTGGAAAGGTTTCTCACTTATCTCCATCTCCATATTACTTGCTGTAGATTTCAGATAGGTACTGGTATTGTTAATGTATTTTTTTTTTTTGCTTGAGAAGATCTTTCCTACCATTAATAGGCCCATGTGACCTGATTGAGTCACATGGAAGCCCAAGTCACATGAGTCTGTGGTGGGGGTACTTATCGAATGGGTGGAGCAGGAAGGGGTGGAGTAGGAAGGGTAAAGCAGAGCCAAGAGGAAGTTGGACACAGCAGTTAGAGCTGAGGGAGAGAAGAAGCAGGCAGCAAGCTGTGAGTGTTCATTTGTGGGAAGGCCCTAGGAGAAGGAAGACTTGGAAGATGGCAGTGTCCCCTACATCATTACTGTGCATACACTTCTTTGTTGCTATGATGGATTTTGCTTTCTGGTGTTTAAATAAATGGTTTGGTTCTGTCTTCCACGTGGAGAGTCTGGTTTTTCAACCATTTCTTTGTGACTACTTTGACATCTACTTTAATATGACAGTAAACCTGAATTCTAAAAATATACGTGCACACACACAAAAACACAACATACATACACACACACATACCAAATAGGATTCAGAAATGCATATGCACAGGTGCTGTATATATTGCATTGGTGCTATAGTACTATATCATTTTAAGAAAATCCCCATTGATTCCTAAACTTTCTAGCATTTTTAAAAGGAATGAAAGTTTTATTCTGTCAAAAAATTTTCCTGTATTTACTGATGTAAACAAATAATTCTTGGTGTTTTTGTCATTGAGCTGGTGAATTATGCATATAGTTTTCCTAATACTGAACCACCCCCTGCATTTGAGTAGAAATTGCATCTGGCTACCTTGTATAATCTTTGTGACACATTGTTGTAATCTCCTTGCTAGTATTTTATTTTAAAAATTTTGTGTCAATATTCCTGAAGACAACTGGTTCATAATTTTCTATCCCTCTTTTTGCTCTCCCTAGTTCAAGTATCAAAAATATATTTGTGTCATAGAATCTAGCAGGACTCTTTACTTATTTTTTTTCATAATTTAAACAGAATTAGAATTCATTGTTCATTAAATGTTTGGTAGAATTCACTTGTAATCAATCTGATTTGGGGGATTGAAGAGGTATTCAGTGGACTCTTGCAAATTCTTTTTTTCCCTTTTGCTGTGAGACATCAAGGCAGTTTTCCTTTATAATTTTCTGAAATATAATGGCCTTCAGGTAGTCCAATTAATTATTAAATTATATCACTTTAACCTATTTTCCAAGTCAGCTATTTTTTCGTATGAGACATTTCTCATTTTTTCCATTTTTTTTTTCATTTTTGGACTTTAGTTTCTTGATGTCTCAGGAAGTCACTATCTTTCATTTGACCTATTCTTTTCTAAAGAAATTATTCTCTTCAGTGTAGTTTTATACCCCTTTTTCCATTTGGTTAATTCTGCTTTTGATGGAGTCCTTTTCCTCAGTGAGGTTCTGTGCCTCCTTTACTATTTGGCCAAGACTGTGTTGTTGTATTTTAAAGAGTTATTTGTTAAACTCAACAAATTTTATTATGTTCTACAACTACCTACTCATTTCTAATTTTTTGCACACTTCAACTTCATATCTATAAAGATTAGAAAATCCATGAATTCCCTATCCCTTAACAAATATCTGGCATAATTTAAGGAGCACTTATGCATGGATTAGCCTTTCTCAGGGGCTTGTTTATCTTCCACACATCATGATAAACTGTCATGTATCTTTCCCAGGGTCCCTGATTCAGGGCCCACTTAATCTTAACAAGACAACAGGCATGGAAAGTACATTTATGAGTGTTGCATTCCAAAACTGAGTAGTTCCAGGCATAACTACATAGGTCAGATGGCATACTTGATTCTTTGTTTAAACTATCAAGACAATACTGATAAATGAGATCATCATATATGACCCATAACTGTTCATTCAAGAAATTCTGGACTTCACAGCATTCTGTTCCACTGAACTGTCTCAGACTGTTGAGAAGAGATTTCCCATGTGGTTTCCTAATATAGAAATGATATGAAGTTATCTCAGCCCTACCTGGAGTTAATTTAATTAGGTTCATGTCACAAGGACAGAGTTTGTTTCTTTTTCCACTAGATTGTGAGTAATTTAAGAGAGTGGAATTTTTTTAGGGGGGTCTAAGTTTTGGTTTTGGCCTTTTTTGAATGCCCACCACATACATACTGCCTGGGACTTAATGATTATTGACTTGATCAACTTTTCTTAATTGTACCAACTAGAGGTCTCTTTCTAAGTGTTTAGGTACATACCAGACTGACCCAAGTATTAGCTTTACCAATTAAATATCAATTATTTCTCCTAGGCAGAAAGTATACTCAGGGAAAAACAAGGTCTCCAAGTTGCATCAATCACATAACTTTTATTAAAGAGTTTGGAGAACGAAACAGTAGTTAAAGAAAGGGACATTTAAAATATGCCTAGCATAGCATTTACCACCTTCTTCCTTCTCAATTTTTAATTAGACAGTAATATAGTCCCATCTGATTTAGATCACCAGTATCAGGGCCTATAACTATAATTATTACCTTATAAAATGAAGTAATGGAATTACACAGAATAGTCTAATCATCAAGAAGTATATCAATCATTAGGAACATTTTTATACACCAGAAAGCGTACATCAAATACCTTCTTTAAAAATACATTTCTATAAATAAAATGAATGAAGCAGCAAGAAAAGTACACCACAGTTTGATGCTTCCAAGTTTATGGAACAATATGAATCACATTCTGAACTAAGTCACTTATTAGGAATTAATATATCAAATTTTTGTCTGAGACATAGTAGACACACTACAATGAGGTACAATCTCTGCTGTGGAGTGGTAAATCCTGTTCTTTGAAAATGGGAGAAACTATACTCTGTTGTTCTGCCTTAAATTCTAAAGGAGAAAAGTTCAGTTACAATCAAATTTACTATTCATCATGAACTCACTATCAAAGACATTTGGCTCTTAGACGTTTTGGTAGTACCTGGTCACAGAAGTTTTTCAACCATTTCTTTGTGACTACTTTGACATCTATTTTAGTATCACAGTAAACCTGAATCATACATATAAACACACAACACACATACACACACACCATAATAGGAAGATATGTCTAATTGTAGAATTTAGTCTTTTGAATAAAATCAATCTGTATATTAACAAAAGAAAAAGATCCATGATGTTATGTTGCTTTATTTTTCCTTTAGTTTTCCAATGCAAGAACAATAATAATGGTGGGCAATTAAAGAACAATTTCCATCACATACATGGCTTATTGTTCCCTGGAGGTCCTACAGGTTAGGATGATCTGAGCTTCAGGGGGTAACTTCACCTCGGCCATAAGTCATCGCTAAAGTCCCTTAAATCTAAATACAGAGATTTGAGTGACCCAGGACTGTTGAGTGGTATGGGTGCCTTAGGAGACGTCTTAAACTTAGAAGGGACTGAAGGGCCCTTTGCCCCTCTTTTGGATATCACAATACAGTTTCGATGGCATCCCTTTAGGCTGATAATGAATTGCTTTCGGAGTAGGTGTTATCACCCTCAATCTTGTTTCTAGTGATGGAGATGAAAGAGGGAGGTATACTTTACTTATATCAATTTCTCTTACAATAATTTTTTGGCCAGTTAAAAAAGGCAAACCGTGTCTTGTGGCTTACAGTGTGTTCGTCCTTGTTGCTGAAGAAGACCATGCCATCAGAGAAATAATGACATGACTGGCTTACAGCAGACAACAAAAAGCTGATGTAATTGTCATATTCATTACCGTCTCTTACTCCCTTATATCTAAATTATTGCCAAGGCCAGTAGATTTTATCTTTGCAACATCTCTTGAATAAGCTTTTTCTCTCCTCTGAAACTATCACTATTCTAGTGCAGGCCCTGATCACTTCAACACCTGGATTATGCAATAGACTACTATTAGGTAGGCCTGACTCAAGTCTCTCCCTACTTCAATCCATCCCAGGCACTAAAGCAATTTTTAAGTGCAGGTCTGAACATGTCAATAAACTCCAATGCCTCCCAATTGCCTCTAGAATAAAATACAAAATGCTGTACTTGGCATTCAAAGCCCTTCATAACTTGGCCTCCTCCTACCTTTTCCGTCTCCTTTACAGAGACCTCCCCAACATGGACTAGTCATTCCAGTCACATTAGCCTCCTTGGCTGCTCCAGGAACAAAATAACACCATCACTCAACTATAGGCATTTTCTCCATCTGTCTCCTATGCCTGGAATGTTCTCTATCCTCCACTCTGCCTACTGCCCTCTTTAGCTTCCTTTAAGTCTCAGCAAAAATCCCTTCTATTTCTGGAAGTCTTCCCCAAATTCTTTTAATTCAAGTGCCTTTCCTCTATTTTTTTTTTTTTTACAATTCCTGGAGACATTTATTTACTGAACATACCTTTTAAGTAGTCAGAGTTAACACATAAAACATTATTTAAGATACTATACAAGTATAAAAGTATCTCAGAGGTTCTGTTTTTTAAACATGAAATACTAAAACCAATTTGTGGAGTTTTCAAATTATTCAGTTCATTAAATAATGCAGTTTAAAGACTGGGTAAGTTTTCCGTTGAGTCACTGGCTACTCAGGCCTTCCACGAAGAGTGGGAAAATGTGGAAAGTGTTTGAAGGAGAAAATATCTGTTTAACAACTTGTATGGCATTCAAGTGTGGGGAAGAAAGAGTTAGTTAGACTAACCAAGTTAAATTGCTACTGTTCTTTAACAACACTCACCAAAGCAGGTCTCAAGGTTCACCCATGTAGCTTATACCCAACTTTGGTTAAAAGTGCAATGGTACCAGCCTTCTTCCTTTCTACTGGAGTATGGAACAAAGCTTCATGTTCATAGGGATCAAATTTGGTGACAACAAACCAACAAAAGTAAACCATGCTTTTTGAACACTTTGAATGTCATGACAAGACCCTCATAGGGTTTCTTCAAATGAGGGTTATCTTCCTTTATTTTCTCTCTTGGGATACTTGCTGTTGCCTTTTCCAAAATGTCAGCAGATTCTAATATATCTTTAGAGAAACCTTGAATACCATATAATTTTGTCTCTTTTACCAGTTTCTGGCTCTGTCATCGTAAGTTCTCTACGTCTGCTAAGGCTTCTTTATATTCCTTATAAACTGGTCTGATCTTTTGGTAGAATTTTCTCTCCTTTTCTTTCTCTTCCTATAGTTCTCAACCTTACCATGACACCTGATCTATGACTGGCCAGGCACCATTGGAACAGCATTATCCTGTCGTGTTTTGGTTAGCTGACTGAGAAGACCCTAAGTTAATGAAGGGAATTTGTATTTGGCAGGCAGTGAGGTAGACTGCAGGGCTTCCACTTCAGAAGTTCTCTAAAACTTCTAGACCTCCACAAGGACTTGACTTACCCAGGAGAATGCTGAAGAGAAGCAACTAGTCACTCATAAAGACTGGTAAATAAGCAAGAAAGGGAGCTTAAAATAAGGGTAGGAAAAATTAATGAAGTCTCATAACTAAAACATCCTATGGTTCAGACGTTCAGTCACATCCAACTCTTCATGACTCAATTTGGGGTTTTCTTGGCAAAGATGCTGGAGTAGTTTGCCATTTCCTGCTCCAGCTCATTTTACAGATGAGGAAACTCAAACAGGGAAACTTGCCCAATGTTACACAGTGTGTTAGGTCAGATTTGAACTTGGGTCCTTCCTGACTCCAGGCCCTACACTCTATCCATTGTGCCACCTAGCTGCTCCTAACAGCTCTCCAAAACACTGAACAGTACCTTATTCTCATTGATTTTTTATTAGATTTTCAGTAGGAGACAAGTAGGAAAATTGCTATTCTTTTTCTCAGTCTTCACAACTCCAGCCAGTTTAGAGAATGAAGGGATAAAGACAGACAAGTAAAGAAAGGAAACTATTTTTCAGATTTGTAGAAATTTTTACAGCATTATAAATTTGTTAGAGATTAAATTTGTAACTAAATTGTAAGATATTTACTGTGAATTTCCAAATACTTGTTTAAATATTTTTTTAACTGCTGAAATATCTTAGTGGATTTTAGGAGGTTTGCAGATAGGATTAAGGTTACATGCAAATTTCTCAAGCTGCTCTCTTTTTTTTTTCCAGGAGGGTGACAGAAATGTGATTTTTGCCTACTAGAAAATAAGCAGAACTAAAGCTAGTTGGCAACAACTCAACAAAATTTAATTGATCAGGTAAATTAGTAATGAAATCACCTAAACTGAAATAGATTATGCAACTTAAGAAGTAAAATTTAAGCAATTAATTGGTACTGTATAAGAAGAAAACAACAGAGAGAATGTTCAAGTAGAGAGATAGGTAGAACATTAAAGAATGGTGGAGCCTCGTTGCACTGATGGTTTGTCTGGAGGGCAAAGAAAAGCAAGGCTTTGGAGTTTGGGAAAGAGATTTAAGAAGGTTGTTTATCTCACAGAGAAAAGGATATGCAAAACTGTTTCTAGTAATGCTTGGCTAGCAATTTCAGACAGACAATATTCTATCAAGGTATAAAGTTTACCAAAAGGAAACTACAGAAATAAATCTGCAGTATTAAATTATTTGAATATAGTATACTAAAATTCAGTCTCTGAAGGACCATTAGAAAGATGTGACCAAATATTTTAAATCTCTTGAGTTCCAAAAGAAAGCTGGGAATGTGAGATAGCACTATCAGTCTTTCAAAGCGTGCTAACTGAAAGCTGTGAATTCTAAAATTTGAGAACCTGGCAGCTAATGGTCATCGGGAAGGATGATCAAATATCAAAAGTAATCTTAAAGTGCTTAGCTTGGCATCCAGAACATGGTAAGCACTACATAAATGTTAGCTATCGCTATCTTAATTAAGTGTAATTACCCTACACAAAATGTGATTTCTATAGTATGCCAAACTTAATGGATGAAGCAATTTTCTACATAAAAGGATCTGGAACTGAATCAACTGAATTGATATTATTTGACTGACAAAAAAAAGTGTTATTTAAAAATTTACAGTATTATTTTATTGTTGGGATACAAATTTTTCTTGTAGTGTGAACTTTTGGAAACCACTGTGTAAGAAATGCTGGCAATCTGAAAAATTATACGGAGTATGACACAATACCATCATCAGAAAATTAGTTTTTCTTTTAACCTGCTAAATTATGAAATGAGCTGGTAAGGAATAGGATCACAATGTTTGAAAACTGTTTAATAGCTAATTGGATATATTTTGCTTTAAAATGGATAGTTTTTTGGAAGCAATTATTGCGACTTTCTATTCGGGCAAGCTCATAAAAATATTGTCAACTCTGTGGAAGAAGCTGCTGACCTCAGGTTGTAAAATGGTTTGATGAGACATGAGGACCAATCACAGTTGAAGTAAAAGAACCTACAAGTTGGTTTATGAAAACTATGAAAATAGTAGATATTGAAGTTGCATCTTAGTATCAACAAAACCTCAGATTTAAAGAGATTCTGATTTTTGCCTGAGGGGTTAATAGGCAATATGGCTATCTGTTAATATGGAAGCTTACTATAGCCAGTGTTTCCTTGGATTTTGCATGAAAATGTATTTACTGTAAATGTGAAATTCTAAAATGTTACTATTCTGAATTTCTAATGATTGACTTCTGCTTCAACATGGATTTAAACTAGAAAGAAATAAGATAAGGATATATGTATATATTTTTTTACATGTGTTTATTATGAACTTATTGCAACATGAGAAAAATAATAACCTAGCTTCAAAGTGTGGTTATTAAAATTTTCTATTTATGGTGAAATCTCTAGAATTAACTTTTTATTTCAGACATAATTGTCTGTATCATTTAACCAATAATCCACCATTCAAGAGGACTGCTACAGGAGAATGTCCATGCTTAGCAATGTTTAGGCGAATGACCTGGGTAGGGAAATGCAGGAGTGTCTTGACTCAATTTCCCCACTGTATTATTTCCTTTCTGAAAAGAAAATTCTGAGCATGGCTATGATAACCTGTAAATAATATGGAA
>JAQQSK010005290.1:0-14973 GCA_028658325.1 Potorous gilbertii
CATTCTTGATGAAAAGACCAGAGCTGAAAAGAAAATTTGACTTTCAAGCACAAGAATGAGAAGCACGAAAAAGTAAACAGCAAGGAGAAGTCACAAGGGACTTACCAAAGTTGAACTGTTTACATTCCTATATGTAAAGACAATATTTGTAACTCCTGAAATTTTTCATTATCTGGGTAGTTGGTGGTATTACACACACACACATACACACACACGTACATACACACATGTACAGACGTGCAAGCACACACACATACGCACATGTGTGCACATACAGAGACAGAGAGCACAGAGTGAATTGAATAGGATGGGATCATATCTTAAAAGAAATCAAAGTAAATGGTGAGAGAGAAATGTAGTTGGAGGAGAGAGGGTGAAATGGAATGGGGTAAATTATCTCTCATAAAAGAGGCAAGCAGGAGACTTCTTAGTGGAGGGAAAAAGAGGAAAGCTGAGATAAAAAACCATGAAGTTTACTCTGATCACATTCGACTAAAGGAAGGAATAAAATATACACTCATTTTGATATGAAAATCTATCATACAATACAGAAAAGTGGGAGAGAAGGAGAAAAGCAGGGTTGTGGTGGGATGATGGAAGTGAGGGCAATGAGAGGATGGAGCAATTTGAAGTCAACACTCGGGTAAGGACAGGATCAAAAGAGAGAATAGCAACAATGGGGGGCAGGATAGGATGGAGGGAAATATAGTTAGTCTTACACAACACGACTATTATGGAAGTCATTTGAAAAACTACACAAATATGGCCTATATTGAATTGCCTGCCTTCCCAAAGGGAATGGGTGGGGAGGGAATGGGTGGGGAGAAGTTGGAACTCAAAGTTTTAGGAACAACTGTTGAGTATTGTTCTTACTACTAGGAAATAAGGAATACAGGTAATGGGGAATAGAAAGTTATCTGTCCCTACAGGACAGAAGAGAGGATGGGGTAAGGGAAGGGAGGGATGAAAGAAGAGAAGGCAGATTGGTGATATGGGTAATTAGAATGCTCAGTGTATTGAGGACGGGGGAGGGGACAAATGGGGAGAACATTTTGGAACCCAAAATCTTGTGAAAATGAATGTAAAAAGTTAAATAGATAAATATATAAAAAAACTAAAACAAAATTGCCAGTATATTGAGATGCCAAGGGACCTGTCCAGTGTGTTTCAGTGACTGGTTAACTCTCTAATCATTAACCGAAATGACATTATTATTTTTCATGGTGTTTTATATGTTATCGATAATACTTTTTTCTTAATCTTTTTATTATTTAAATTTTAATGCTCTGTCCTAACATGTTTTTAATTATTTTGTAAATTTTTTGTTGTTTTGATATTTATTGCTCTAATACATATGTCATAACTTTTTGTCCTTTCTGACTGAATAATCTAATAAAGACCTACACAGATCATAAAAATGGTTAACCAATACAAAGAAGTATAGAAAGATATACATGAACATATTGAAGATGAAGTAAGCTGAGCCAAGAAGATGTCATACATTTTGAGTTTGGCAATGTAAATGAAAAGTACAACCACAATGAAAACAATTCAAAAAGAATGCTGCAAAATTGAAAAGAATAGGTTTGGTACTAAAGATGAAATATGAAAAAGGACAAACGAGAAAACGTCCCTTGCCACTCCATTTTGGTCGTGGTAGGTCCTTGGACATTTCATAAATTTTTAGACTTTTTTAATGTATTGATTGATTTTCGCTGCTTTTTTTCTCTTTTTTTCTTAAAAACACTGTTTTTCGAGATGATGCTCTGCAAGGCTGAGCAAATTGAGGCGATTTGAAAATATTGTGCTTAAAATGGCATATTTTGAGACAAATATGGCTTTGCACACCTGTATATGCAGATGATATATCTATCACATGAAATAAAAAATAATATTTTTTTTAGCCAGTGCCTTTTCATCTTGGATAAAAGGAAGTCTCCAATGCTTAGATAGAACTTGTACAAAAAAGGTGGCTTCTCATAATTCTTGTCAGTCTCATACCTAATGAAACCACATTTTTATAACCATCACACCCCTTAGACATCAAGTCAGTGTTATAATCTTATACCTGAGGAATGTGAGTCACAGAAAAGCTAAATGTTCAAATAGCAAGAAGTACAGCTAGGATTCCAGTCCTGATCCTTGGCCTGAGAAATGTGAGTCACAGAAAAGGTAAATGTTCAAATAGCAAGAAGTACAGCTAGGATTCCAGTCCTGATCCTTGGCTTAAAAATCCAGGTCCTCTATGTTTCATTTCACTATAGATAATAAAATAAATACCATTTCCAGTCGAGATTTACATTCCACCCCCATTCTCATGGCAGATTACAGCAAATAACAATCACATTGTTACTCACAGCCTTGACCAGAACTGCGTTCATTTCAGCTTCTAAATTTTGAGTTCATGATTGCTTTGATGCCAGCATCCCTGGCTTTCAGCATAGGATAAAGAGAATAGCCTTGGAGTTAATCAGAAAGCACAGATTTAAATTTATGCTTCCTAAGTGGTTAACCGACCCTTTCTTCTTCTTCTATTTTTCGTAAGAAGAGGGTAGACAACATTATCTCTCAGGTCCATTTCACTTCTAATTTGTAACATCAAAAATCCTAGGATTCTTTTTAACTCCAAGTCATTACCACAGTGAATATTGTCCTTGGTCAATTATGAAGCTATCTAAACAATGAAGACCACTAATGTCATGTGTGGATCAGTAAATCAAGTACTGCCTTGTCTATGTACTGCTAGAGAAAGGACTCCCAGCAATGGAGTCTAGAAACAGCTTAACTGGAGAAATAAAAAAAAAATAGGATCATGATCCCTTGTTCTGGATCAAGCAGATCTGTTTGTGGCCTTTGAATTTAAAACCATATCACTGAGGGATGTGGAGAGTGCCATTACAGCTAGGAGCCAGCTTCAAAGTCATGAAAACTGAAATTGTGATCTTCTGAAATATACTGCTCACATGATCCTGTTGAAAGCATATAACATCTCAGTGGTCCAAGTAAATCTCTATAGCTTTAAGTTGCAGAGACGGCATGGATTTTCTGTAACAGAGGGAGCTTCCTTATCTACGAGTTCTGAGTAACAGCATAATCACAAATCCTATCTATATCCTTATCTATCTTCCTGTACCTATCCAGAGCCCTGTCCCAATCTCTGTCTTCCATATGTATCCTAGTGCCCATCGCTGTGCCCATCTCTATAAACATCCTCATCCCTATTTCTATCCCTGTATTCTCTATATCTATCTGTGTATAGAATATATATCTGTACTCTATCTGAATATACAGCTTGCCAATGAGTCCTTGAAGGATAACTGGCTTAACGTTAGAAAGATTAATGTAATCTATAGTAACTTCCTATATTATGTATTTGTGAGGATTATTTAGGATGAGGAAAGTGAAATAACTTGCTCAAAGTTACACTAGTAGTAAGTGGCAGAATATGGATTTAACTACAGTGGACTAGCCATAATTTCTGGAACTTACACTCAAATATTCAATAATCCTGTTTTATAATGTAATTTTTAAAAAAATTCTTCAATAATTTCTATATGCTGTTGCAACATTTATTGTTTCTTTTGAAATGAAATACTGTCTCATGTAATTGTTATTTATTCCTCTTTCAAAATGAAGAAAATAAAAGTAAAAAGTATGTATGTCAAGAATATATGAAGAATATATTGAAAATATAGGAAGACCTTTGCCAAATCTATAAGAATAAAAGTCATCCCACGATTGATAGTTAAAATATTTGAATAGTGAGTTTTCCAAAGGAAAAAAATATTTATATGAAAAACTGCTCTAAATCGTTATTCATTAAAAAAAATCCAAATTAGGTCAACCTTGAGAATTAACATGAAATCTACCAGATTGGATAAAACCAATAAAGGAGAAAGCAAAATATATTGGAAGAGTTGTTGAAAAAAATGGGCCACTAATTCACTGTGGTTATGAATTTAAAGTATTTCCCTGTTGTAAATTATGGTAACCCATTTACTTGATGCAATGTAACTTATTGATGATCTTCAACTATGGCAACTGAAATCAAACTTTCACACACACACATACTTTCTAGGCAGACCTTTATTTTCATATATATGTATTGATTAATTTGTATATTTGTTTCTATATTTAACTATGTATGTGCATTTGTATGTATATGTACACACTTTATAAGTGGAAGGTAACCTCAAAAAGAAGAAATCAATTATAAGGATAGGCAAATGCTGTCTCACAATAAATGTATGCGCATTAATCTTTTCCCCAGCTATCTTGCAAAATATACCCCTGTAGATACAATTAAAGTTGATAGTTTGTGTGACTAGTTAATTTACAGAAATAATATGGACAAAAAAGAAACCTCAAAGGTGTACGTGATTGTTGATTCAAGGGTTCCCAAGTCATCCGGTGACTGAAAAGATTAACATGGACAGCAGACTTAATAAAGATGTGTCCTAGAATAAAGAGATTTTGACCTTTTGTAATTTTTCCATAAAGTAATAAATACCCATATAATGTGTGATAGTTTTGTTGTATGGAATTAATAATGATTTTTTTTTTAATCATTCCATGTGGCATACCGTCAGTGTTTACATGTTTTTATTTATTGTATGGTGTTAACAATAGTTTTATTTTTTATTTGTCACATCGTGTGACATACTTCAAAAGCATTTTTGTATTCACTATCTCATTTTTACCTCAGAAGACACATAAAGGGTTGGTAAGGCACGGAATTTTTTTTCTCCTGTATTCACAAAGACACCTAAGAATCTCTTTTAGATAAAGTGTCATCTAATTATGGCCAAGGTTATTAGCATTATCACAGTAAACTCCTGCCCATTGTAAAGCTATCATTCTTTGATGGAGGAATTTTGAGAAGTATCGTGTTCTTCCATTGATGCCTTATCAGGGCGCAGAAGCAGCCTGGGTTCTTGAAAGACATGTCAGCAGAGGACAAGCTTCTTCAGTTCCTCCAATGCTAGAATGGCATCAAGAATTAGTTATATGATTACTGTCGGTATTTTCTGTATCTGAAAATCACCCTAAATTCAGTCATACTCTTGAGGGTTACAGATATATTGCACAACCTGAAGGATCTTCAGAAGCCAATTATTTTGTCCCCCATTTTATAGTTAAGGAAACAGAGCTACACGGAGTTTAGGGACTTCTCCAGGTAGTCAAATTAAAACCCTCAGAGGTCTACTTTTATGCCACAAACTGCATGTTGGATATTTCAATGTAGATGTTCTAGAAATAGCATTTCAAATTCATATGAAAAATAGACCTCAAAAGCTTTCCTTCTAACGTCTCTCCTCTTGCATATGTCACTAGCACAGGGAAAACAATACCTGCCACAGTCACCCAAATTTTTGGGTGGCACCTATTGCCACCTTATTACTCAATCTCATTCACCCCATATATCTAATATGTTGCTAAACCTTGGCATTTTTTAATCCTCAAAATATCTTGGATATATCCCAGGTTCTCAACTGACATAACTATTTTAATTCATTTCTTTATGAATGCTGTGGGCTCAGGACACTTATATTGGGAGACCCTGAAGATCTCCTAGTTGGTGTTTCTTTTTCTTTTTTTTCCTAGAATCATTTCATCTCGTCCAGATTAAATATCTATTCTACTCACATACAAGTATGCTAAAATAATAGTAGAAAAAACAGGAGATTGTATTACAGACTCACACAGTGAATATGACCTACCTGTCAGAAGTCAGATTATTCTGACTGTGCACAAGATTTATTTAGAGACTCTGACTCACTTATTACTTTTCATATCTGCTTGGGTTCAAACATGACACCCAATATAGATTTAAAAAATAGTGACAATTCCCAAGGGAAGAAGGAACAGATCTTTTAATTATATTTGAAAACTGTAAATCACTAAGGAACAGAAGTCTTCAAAACCTTCTCAATGGTATCGAATTCCGTTCGTCCCCAAATTTACAATATTTTAAAAGTGGTGTTGTGGAAAGAGTACGGGATAAGAAGTCAAGAGGTCTGTATTGTGCCTTTCTTCTGTACCTTAAATAATATGTGTAGCTTCAGGCAGGTTTTCATCTCTTTGGGCTTCATCCACGAGATTATGACCATTCCTCTTACTTGTCTAGTTCAGAGAACCATTTTGAGGATTGAATGAGGTCATTACCAAAAGTGTAATGATTAATATCTATGTCACTGACCCTCACTTATCTGTGTGTTTTAATTGGTAAATTACAGGAGATGATAAAGCAACAGGGTCATATTAAGGGTTTATTTAGATTCCATTCACTTGGCTAGAACTTTAAGATACAAACTTTAAAAAGACTTTATATTTTATAGGGGAACTTGCATCTTATAGATGAAACGTAATGACATTCAAACATATATAAAAGTAAACATAAGAAAATTTGTGGGAAGAGGCCCTTATAGCTAGAGGGAGTGCTTTGAGTAAATCTTCTATGAGAGGTGGTGCTTATTTAATATTTGAGTTCAAAATGAAGAGGGAGCATGGTCCAGGCCAGCATGGTAGACATCTTACAGAGTGATATGGGGAACAAGAAACAAAAAGAACAAATATGAAGTATTTTCTGTGAGAAAAAGGAAAACCAATTTGACAGAACCACATAATGCATAAAAGGGAGAAGTCTCAAGAATCAGGAATTTAGCCCTGTGTGACGATATTTTAGTGGAGCTAGGTGGCATGGGAGATAAGAGTAAGTCACTTGATGTAATGATAACGACTCAAATCCTGTCTTAGGAAGTTATATAGCAGAGAAGAACCCTGAGGAAAAGGCAAGAAGCAGCTTGTGTCATGTGAGTCAGACCATCAGCAATACTGCCACTATCACATCTCCTGAGAGCTGGATAGTGACAGCCACATACTCTGATTCCATAGTGTAGCCAGGAAAGTACGTTTGCAGTGACTTCAATACATCTATAGAAGAACCAGCGAGTAGAGTAGTTGTTTTTTTGCCACCAAAGTCCTTGGTACTGTCAAATGGTTAAACACCAGGAACTGTTATAATTTTATTAGTGCAAATTATAATAAACATACCCCATGACTCCCAGCTTTGCCATTGGATGTTAAAGACTATAGGACCACAACGACCCAGTGATTTTTTTCTTCTGATTGGCGAATTTTCTAGGGAAATTCCATTTTGAGGAATTGTACAGTTACTCAGGCTCACATGCTTCTCATTCTTGACTCATTCTAACTCAAATCATTGCAAATAAACAATATTTGGACAAGTCATCCTGAATGAACTCTTTACTGTTATAAGTCCCTCCTCAGACTAGTGATTTTCTCCATTTTCAGAAGACCCCTTACCAATCATGCTCATTTCTTCACTCTCCTCATATTTTCCTCATGCCTTTTCGGCCTCCTGCACCATTCTTCCACAACTGATACCTTCCCATTTAGTACATTGTTATTCACCAAAAGAATATAAGCATTTTTAGGGTATGAACTGTCTCTTCTTGTTTTGATAAGTATGTATGACCCTTAGCACAGCGTCGGATACACACTAAGCCCTTAAAGTTCTTGTTGACTGGAAAAAAAAACAGAAAATGAATGGATTATATAGGTAAGTAATGTATTTCTAGCAAACGGAGCCTTCAAATTGATTCATTTGGCAATGTTGATGGAGAAGGCATTCCTCATATAAGATTGACTAGCTGGCCTCTGAGCTTCCAACTTAGAGATTCCGTGATATAATGGATGGGAAAGAGTTCTGGAAAAATATTAAGCCCTATACACAAGAAAGAAAGGGAAAGGGGACAAGTATTAACTCCTTCTACCTGCCCAGAACTGGCTTAAGTGATCTTTAAAATATTATCTCGTTCATTCCTCTCAACAATCCCGCAAGTAGATTCTATTGTAATTCTCATTTTTGAGTTGAGAAAACTGAAGTACTGAAAACCTAAATAATTTAAATACCTGAGGCCAATTTGAACTCAGTTCATTTTCACTCTAAACACTGTGACTTTCCTCTGTGCCTTATACATGTCAAAAGAAATGACTTTTAAAACAGTTTTTACATTCATTTTTAAATTTTTGAGTTCCAATTATCTTCCTTCCTCCTTCCTCACTTGCCCCCTCCCCTTGGACACGACAAGTAATTCGGTATAGGTTATGCCTGTGTAATCATGCAACACACTTCCATAACAATCATATTGTGAAAGAAAACAGGTAGAAAATACAACTCAATAAAAATAATGTTAAAAATGTATACTTCAATCTGTGTTCAGGTACCATCATTTTTCATCAGAAGTTCTTTAGAATTGTCTTAGATCATTGTATTGCTGAAAAAAATTAACCTATTTACAGCTACTCACATTACAATATTGATACTGCTTTGTACACAGAACATTTCACTTTGCATCAGCCCATAAAAGGTTTTCCAGGTTTTTCTAAGAGTATCCTGATCACTTCTTATGGTGCAATAGTGCTCCATCATAATCATCTACCACAACCTGTTCAGCCAATTCCCAATTGCTTTTTTTAATTGCAGTTTTTAATTCTCCGCCCCCATAATAAAGTCGGCGTAAATATTTTAAACATATGGATCCTTTTCCTTTTTGTCTTTTACAAAATCTATTTCAGGATACAGATCTAGTAGTGATATTGCTATGTGCAAGAATATGCAAGTCCTTTGGGCATACTTCCAAATAGCTCTGCAGAATGGTTGAATCAATTCACAACTCCATCAACAATGCATTAATGTCTTATATTCCCCATATCCCTGCCAACATTTGTCATTTACCTTTTCTGTACTATTAACCAATCTAACAGATATAAATCAGTACCTCAGAAAACATTCAAATGTTGACCTGAGGAAAGAATATGTCACCTGGAATTAGTCTAGCAAATTTTGGAGAGGATTGTCCCTAGCTTGGCTTCACTTCGTGCTTGACAAGGTTTTCACCCACACTAACCCTTAAAAAATCAGTTGCACAGTAGCGCACTAGGCCTGGAGTCAGGAATCTGAGCTATCCTTAAGTAGTTATGTGAATTCAAATCTAACATTAAATAACAGTTATGTGATCCTAGGTGAATCATTTAATCTCTATTGCCTTCATTTCTTTGACTAAAATATATGGAGATTGTTGCAAGAACCAAATTAGATAATATTTTTGAAGAGTTTGGGCATGGTTTCTGGAACATAATAGCTGGCAAATCTCTCTCTTTTATGTCTCCTTTTCTTCCACTATTTCTTCCTGCCTTCTCTCCTTTTCTTCTTTTCCTCCTCCCTCCCTCCTTCCTTATATTTTTACTCCCCCCTCTCTCTTGCCTTCTCTCCTCCATATCTTTATATTTTCCCTCTTTTGTGAATTTATTATCAGCACATACTTCTGATCTCACTATTAATCGAAATGAAACCTTTGACTTCTGTACTTTTTTTCTTTCCTGAAGCCCCTTGCCCTTCCTTAGGCTTTTGCATCAGATGACCTCCTCCAGGCCTAGAGATACAATTTTATGGGACTGACCAGTATAGATTCTATGATTCGCATAGGCTAAGTTCACAGAAGACCGGAGTTGCAGACTGAGTTGAGGGCTGTTTTCATTGTCCTCCACTGCTTAGGAAGAGATCCTCCTCTCACTATATACATTTTCTCTGATGGGCTAGTGTAGATTAGTACAATGTCAAATGCATGAATCATACTGACTAATATCTAGCATTTATGCAGTACTTTTGGGCTTTAAAATCACTTTTTCGTTGCCTGTCATTTGATGTGAGGCAGGTACTGTTACTACATATATTTCATAGGTGTGGAAACTAAGTCTGAGAGAAGTCAAACAACTTTCCCAGGATTGTGCAAGTAGGAAGTGCAAAAGTCAGAATTTGTAATCAAGTCGTCCTGAATGGGCATATATTACTTTACTCAAGGCATCACCTCCTGTTCTAATTGTTCCATCATTTACATTAGTTTTGATTCTTCATGACTGTATTTGATGTTCTCTTGGCAGAGATACTAGTATGGTCTGCCATTTCATTATTCAGGTTATTGTACAGATAAGTGAAATGAGGTAATTAGTGTTAAGTGACTGGCCTAGGGTGACACACCAAATAAGTGTCTGAGATAAGATGTCAACTCAGCTAGATGAGTCTCACTGCCTACAGGTGTGGCACCCTATCCACTGTGTGCTTTCCTCTTCTTATATAAATTCATTTCCCAGAGGACTTAAAATTTTGACATAGGAACAATTAGCAGAACTGAGAATTGAGGATGTTGGCGACCATTCTTCTGGGAATTTAAGACAATAGTTATTTCAAGGACATAGAAATAGCTATGATACTTTTTTGCACAGAAACTGTTGTTATATTGTCTGACTTACATCATGTTCTCGATGAATATTGTTCTATTTACTGAAAAAAGAAGCACGTTCTGAACCTAGACATTCATAATGTTGGGTTCTTTTCTTCTGTATGAGTTGATTCATTTGCCTTAAATAAACAACTACTCAGCTATTTCTCAGTCCTTTCCTGAGAATTTCTTTCACATTTTTGTTCCTCAAGGTACAAGTGAGGGAGTTCAACATGGGGATCACTATGTTATAAAACTCTGATGTTATTCTGTGTCCAGTGAATGACTAGACCATAGTTTCAAATAAATAACGACCAGTGTGCCAGAGAAAATGGTTACAGCCACCATGTGGGAACCACAGGTGTGGAAGGCCTTGAGTCTGCCTTCTGTTGAGTGGATCCACAAGATACTGGCAAAGATGAAGACGTAGGAGAGGATGGCAATCAAGAAGGACGAGATCATGTAAAGCAAATATCAAAACCTCTTTAACATGAGTATCTGAGCAGAAGAGGGCTCAGAGAGGAAAGTCATCACGGTAGAAGTGGTCAATGAGTTAGAAACATAGTAAGAAAAATGGAATGTGATGATAGTGTGAAAGAGTGCCACAGAGAAGCCACTGGCTGCACACAGAGCCTGTGAGACATTGCAACAGTGTAGAGGATTTCCTACGACTATGTAGCAATTGTCAGCCATCACAGCCAAAAGAAACATCTCAACGTTGACAAATGAAATGAAGTAATGCACCTGGATGGCACATGCATAGAAGGAAGTAACCGTGGTTTCCTGAATAAAGTTGATAAGTATGTTAGGGATAATTGCAGAAGTAACGGAAAAATCTGCAAATGCCAAGTGGCTGAGTAATAAGTACATTGGTGTTTGAAGGTGGGAACTGACTTGGATTAGTAGGATCAGGCCAAGACTTCCCACAACACCGACAAAATAGATGATGAGAAATATGATGAACAGTACAATCTGCAGGTCTGAAGGCGGGGGGGGGGGTGAGACCCAAGAGAAAGAATTCAATGACATCAGAATTATTTACTTTAGCCATTTCTTGGACTTGATCCCTAATTGAGGACTGAACTGAGAAAACATGGAATTGAATTTCTTATTTGTATGATGAGGATTCAGATGTAGCACATCTGAAGGGCACAATCAAATTTCAGAGGGAAAAGGAAGGCTGGGCATTAGGAACATTCTGTTGAAACCTCAGATATGATTTGGTGTGAGGGGTTAATACAGAGCTCCAGATTGATCTCTTCTCTGTTATTCTGGAAAACAAAGTGTCTTTGAACTAACAGCAAATAAGGAAATATAATTGCAAATGATGCATCACGACTCAACTGCAGTTTTTACTCTTTGGTTTTGGAACAAGACTCTGTTTTTATTGGTATAATGAAACCTCAGACAAGAACAAACATTTTTTCTTTAAGCACTTACTACGTGTCAGCTGAAAAGTGAGGTGTGTTCAGGCAGGAACAGTGCCAGTACCTTTGGTGTGATGGCTGCCGAGCCCTTTGCGGGGCTCTTCCACCTTTGGTATCCACCTGTTCCACCTAACTCTCACCTGTGGCTCCAAGAAACTACAGCATGCGAAGCAGCCACACCCCGGTAAATTTTTCGGCAGACAGGCCAAATCAGGTTGAGGGTAACCAAGGGTTCTCAAAGCCATTGGTGAGTTAGTGGGGTATCTACCCCAAGCATGTGGAGACTTCTTCTGGTGGGATGGGCAGATAAGAACAATTTGTTCCAATGACCATGAAGACAGATGAAGCAGGTGATGTGGAGCGCTTAGAGTTTGATTAGATACTGAAGATGCCAAGGTCATCCACTGCACCTTGAGCCATTGCCAGCTATCTGGACTCTATCCTGCCAGTGGACTATTATGACTATGGAGGAGAGAGTGAGGCTGACGACTTCGTGCAACTCTGCCTCACTTAAATACCATTTACGCATGAATTAAAAGACACATGTCAGCCACTGTGGTTAAGCTCTGGGAACCCCGTTCGCAGGGACCTCACATCCCAAAGGGAGAGACAATAGACCAACGCATACACATACACATATAAATACATATATGTGTGTATATATGTGTGTATGTGTGTATATACATACCCTATACATATATATGTATATAAGTATATATATATAATCACACACACACACACACACACACACACACATATATATATGTATATATATACACATATGTAAGTATAAATGAATCATAATCCAAGAGTGCACATATTAGCAGCGAAGGGGGTGTGTGGGGGTGTGTGCATGCCTGCATTTGTGTGTGTGTGTGTGTGTGTGTGTGTGTGTGTGTGTGTGTTTGTATGTATGCAGGAGAGGTACACATCATATTCTCAGAAAATTGTCAGGATATTGAGAACTCATCTGACTTACTCAGGGTCATAAAGTCAGTATGTTTCAGAAACAATTCACCTGTCGAATCACTGACCAAAATGACGTTAATATTATCAATGATGATTTTATGTCATTGGAAATATATTTTTGCTCGAACTTGTTGTCTTAAAATATTATTGCTCTGTCCTGATATATTTTTCATTATTTTGTAAAACTTTTGTTGTTTTGCTATTTATTACTGTAATGCAAATATCATTCCTTTTGTATTCTGAAACTGATTAATCTAATAAAGACCTAAATAAATCATAAAAATGACTAAGGATGGATACAGTCAAGCATGGAAAGATATAAATGAAAAGATTCAGTATGAAGTCAGCAGAGCCAAAAATTGGATACCCTAGGAGTACGAAAATGTAAATGAAAAGCACAATCACCACATTTTTTTATTATTATTTATTTTTTTCATAAATTTATTTAACTTTTTACATTTATTTTCACAAGATTTTGGATTCCAAAATTTTCTCCCCATTTATCCTCTCCCCCCTCCCCAATATACTGAGCATTCTAATTACCCATATCATCAATTTGCCCACCTTTTTTTCATCCCTCCCTTCCCTTACCCCATCTTCTCTTTTGTCCTGTAGGGCCAGATAACTTTCTATTCCCCATTACCTGTATCGCTTATTTCCTAGTAGCAAGAAGAATACTCAAATACAGGATTTAGGAACAAATTTAGGAACAATACAGTTGTTCCTAAAACTTTGAGTTCCAGCTTCTCCCCATCCCTCCCTCCCCACCCATTCCCTTTGGGAAGGCAGGCAATTCAATATAGGCCATATCTGTGTAGTTTTGCAAGTGACTTCCATAAGAGTGATGTTGTGTAAGACTAGTTATATTTCCCTCCATCCTATCCTGCCCCCCATTGTTGATATTCTCTCTTTTGACCCTGTCCCTCCCCAAGAGTGTTGACTTCAAATTGCTCCCTCTTCCCATTGCCCTATCTTCCATCATCCCCCCGACCCTGCTTATCTCCTTCTCCCCCACTTTCCTGTATTGTAAGATAGGTTTTCATACCAAAATGAGTGTGCATTTTATTCCTTCCTTTAGTCGAATGTGATGAGAGTAAACTTCATGTTTTTTTATCTCAGCACTCCTCTTTTTCCCTCCACTAAGAAGACTCCTGCTTTCCTCTTATATGAGAGATAACTTATCCCATTCCAATTCACCCTCTCTCCTCCCACTCCATTTCTCTCTCACCGTTTACCTTGGTTTCTTTTAAGATATGATCCCATCCTATTCAATTCACTCTGTGCTCTCTGCCTCTGTGTGTGCCTGCATGTGCGTATGTGTGTGTGCATGCAGGTCTGTACATGTGTGTGTGTACGTGTGTGTATGTGTGTGTGTGTAATACCACCTACTACCCAGATACTGAAAAATGTCAGGAGTTACAAATATTGTCTTTCCATATAGGAATGTAAACAGTTCAACTTTGGTAAGTCCCTTGTGACTTCTCCTTGCTGTTTACTTTTTTATGCTTCTCCTCATTCTTGTGTTGGAAAGTCAAATTTTCTTTTCAGCTGTGGAAGTCCTCTATTTCGTTGAAAGACCATATTTTCCCCTGAAGTATTATACTCAGTTTTGCTAGGTAGGTGATCCTTGGTGTTGGACCTAGTTCCTTTGACTTCTGGAATATCCTATTCCACACCCTTCGATCCCTTAATGTAGAAGCTGCTAGATCTTGGGGTGTCCTGATTGTATTTCCACAATACTGGAATTGTTTCTTTCTAGCTGCTTGCAATATTTTTTCCTTGACCAGGGAACTCTGAAATTTGGCCACAATGTTCCTAGGAGTTTCTCTTTTTGGATCTCTTTCAGGCAATGATGAGTGGATTCCTTGAATACTTATTTTTCCCTCTGATTCTAGAATATCAGGGCAGTTTTCCTCGATAAGTTCATAAAGGATGATGTCTATATTCTTTTTTTGATCATGGCTTTCAGGTAGTCCCATAACTTTTAAATTGTCTCTCCTGGATCTCTTTTCCA
This sequence comes from Potorous gilbertii, assembly GCA_028658325.1. Lineage (NCBI taxonomy): Eukaryota > Metazoa > Chordata > Mammalia > Diprotodontia > Potoroidae > Potorous > Potorous gilbertii. The sequence goes on from JAQQSK010005290.1 coordinate 14,715, forward strand.
GGTCAGTTGCTTTTCCAATGAGATATTTCACATTATCTTCCATTTTGTCATTCTTTTGGTTTTGTTTTGTGATTTCTTGGTTTCTCAGAAAGTAATTAGCCTCCATCTGTTCTATTCTAATTTTGAGAGAACTATTTTCTTCAGTGAGCTTTTGCACCTCTTTGTCCACTTGGCTAATTCTGCTTTTGAAAGCATTCTTCTCCTCATTGGCTTTTTGAACCTCTTTTGCCAAGTGAGTTAGCCTATTTTTCAAGGTGTT
>JAQQSK010005291.1:0-14973 GCA_028658325.1 Potorous gilbertii
CCATAATTTTTAAATTGTCTCTCCCGGATCTCTTTTCCAGGTCAGTTGTTTTTCCAATGAGATATTTCACATTCTCTTCCAATTTTTCATTCTTTTGATTTTGTTTTGTGATTTTTTGGTTTCTCAGAAAGTCATTAGCCTCCACCTGTTCCATTCTAATTTTGAAAGAACTATTTTCTTCAGTGAGATTTTGAACCTCCTTTTCCATTTGGCTAATTCTGCTTTTGAAAGCATTTTTGTCCTCATTGGCTTTTTGAACCTCTTTTGCCAATTGATTTAGCCTATTTTTCAAGTTGTTATTTTCTTCAGCATTTTTTTGGGTCTCCTTTAGCAAGGTATTGACCTACTCTTCATGCTTTTCTTATATCTCTCTTATTTCTCTTCCCAGTTTTTCCTCCACCTCTCTCACTTGATTTTCCTTTTTGAGCTCTTCCATAGCCTGAGCCCATTGTATATATATTTTGGATGTTTGGGTACAGAAGCCTTGACTTCTTTGTCTTTCCCTGATGGTAAGCCTTGTTCTTTGTCATCCAAAAGGATTAGAGGAGGTATCTGTTCACCAAGAAAGTAGCCTTCTGTGGTCTTATATTTTTTTCCCTTTTTTGGGCATTTTCCCAACCAGTTACTTGACTTTAGAATCCTTTGTCAAGAGTAGGGTATGCTCTGGAAATCTGTGAGATCTCAGTTCCTCCAAGGTGGCACAATCAAGCACGTAGTGGTCTAGATGCAGAAAGGGATTTTTGTGCCCAGAATATTAGCAGATAACCTCTCCACAGCCACTTGGCCTCCAGTTCTGCCAAGTCAGCCCTGGGGTCTGATTGTCAGATAAGTTTGATGGGCAGGGCCACCATTCAGTTTGAGACAAAGCTTGGCCATGGCCTCCACCCAGGGCTGAGGTAAGACTCAGCTCTTCAATACCCCCAGGGGTTTTTACGCTCCAACAATGGAGCTTCTGTATGGGCTGCTGTTCAGTCTCTGTGGCTGCTGCCTGCTGCTGGAACTATGGTAAGACCCTTCTCCCTTCCTGGCCAGCTGTGACTGGATATTCTACTCCTCAGGTGTCCTCCTCCAGAGTCTCGTTGTGCTGCTCGGCCAAGGCTGGGCTGGGCTCCACCCTCAGCTCTCCAACTGGTGCAACAGACCTTTCCAATGGTCCTTTCAGGTCACCTTGAGCTGGAAATCTCCTCCACTCTGTTGTTCTCCACTTCTTCTGCTCCAAAATTTGTTGAGAGTCCCTCCCTACAGGTATTTTATGGGCTGTCAGAAGGACCCTACACAGATGTGTCTTTCTAGTCTGCCATCTTGGCTCTGCCCCTGAGATGGAACATTCTACTCACCGTCTAATGGAGAGGTATTAATTTAAAACACAGAGAGAGATTTTCATTTTTGGACGTGACTAAAATGGGAATTTGTTTGGTAAGGCTGTGTATATAAGTATTAAGGGAATTAATTTTTCATATTTTATAAAAGCAATTTTTAAAAAGTTTGGGTAGGAATTCATTACAAGAAGTATTAACACACAACAAGTATTTATGAAGTACTTATCATGTGCTAAGCATTTCCACTGTACTAAGCTTTGGAGTTACAAATACCCAAAAGAAGAAACTGTCCCTGCTCCCAAGGACCTTACACTATAATTGGGAAAAGGTAATACAGACAATGAGAACTGAAAAAGAATAATGGAGGGGATCAGAAAGTGGGGCAACAGAGAGGCATGATGCTGAAGTCTGGGAAAGTTGAAGCAGAGGTAGGATGGGCATGACGAGTGGTTGACCTGGGCTCTTTCTCAAAATAGAGACCCTAAAATGAACTCACAAATGGAGAAGGGGGCCAGTAGGGTCAAGGGATGTTTCAGAGTGAGAAGATTGAAGAAGACAGTGGACACTCTAGGATAAGGAGTTCTGAGACAGCTGAGGCATGCTTGTAAAATTTGACAAGTTAACATCAGTGGTAGGATGGGGATGAAGATGGCAGGAAGAGTATTTATATAATAAGGCAACTTGAGTAGACACAGGGGTGAGAAAGCACAGACAATGGGGGCCTATTTTACTATCATATGGAATGCCTGGAGGGATGTATTATGAAATAAGATTAGAAACATTAAGTCTTATAAGATTGTGAAGAGTTTTGAATGTCAGGTAGAATTTGAACTTTACCACTAAGGAGTCATTGAAAGAGGTGTGACAAGACTGGATTGATCCATAAGCAAAGCGTCTTGAAGTGATTTGAGTGACAATTGAAGAGAAAAGGAAACAAAATGAAGGAAGGGAGGAAGGAAGGAAAGTCAGTTAGGAAACTATTACAATAGTTCTGGTTAATGACAATGAAGGATAAAGTAGGGTGGTGACAGTAAGAATAGAGGGATTGTCTTTGTTTTGGTGATGGGACTCAGGCTGGTGTAATTCTCAACTCTAGTTCCAAAGACAGAGTTGGACAGGTATGCATGAAGTTTTCTAGGATACAATATGATTTTCCTCTAAGGAATTATTTGGAAAGGTCATTGTGAATATTTGTATTCAACAACCAATGATACTTATTTCTGATGTGATATTTATTTTTCACAGATCCTGATCTCTTGGGATCTTTCCTAAAGGCTTTAATTACTTTGTTATTAATTGTGTCTTCCACCAAGAATCTAGTCTCTAGAGATGTTTCATCCCATAGGAATCAGGGACCTATGTATTTCTAATCCTTATCTCAATACATCAAAATAATTAGTTTCTTATCCTCTCCTTGTCATGTTCTGGGAGGAAAATATCTTCCTCAAAATCAACCTGAGCTTCTTGACAGGTCAGAGAAAAGTCTTGATTTATCATTTTGAGGGGCAGTATAGATGGGGGACTGGCTTTACTTAAATGATCCCGAGTTGTTGGATTAATATATTACTCCAAAACATTCTTATAGAAAAAGAGGTTCTGCCTTTGTGCTCATATTTAAAAAGTCACTATTTCCAATAGTAAATTCTGAAAAAAAAGTACCGTGGCTTCTCTAAAATTACTTTTCTGGTTAATGGTAAGTATGAATTCTCCTTTTTCTTTCCTTTTCCTCTCTCATTTTTAAACAAGTGATTCCCAGTTCCCTGAATATACTCTGTATGGGTTTGGGTTTCTCCGAATTCCTCTCAGGGTTCCAGATACAGATGTAGAGAGGTCATCTGTTTACATATAAGGTATAATTCTGTGAAGCCACCACAGCTACCAATGACACTTGTAAGCATGGGAGACAGATATCTGAGATACTATTAGCCTAGTAATTAAATCTCAGAGCCTATACCACTAGAAAATTTTTTTAATTAAAATTTTAAAGCTCCACGGTTGATTTGACTAACTCCAGTTATATTTAGTGTGGTGGGTGAAATCTGAAATAACTGACGAAATAACGATTTGAGCTTTGTAGCATCTTGATTTGTTGAACAATGCATATGAATCACATAACAAATCTGGATCAAATCTCTTTAGCTTTGGCACTAGATCCTGAATATAGGGGAGACAAATTTTTATGCATTAAAGGAAAATGATTAACAAGATATAAGTCAGGATTTAAGATTAGTTTATCTGATTTTAATTGGTGGAAAGATTGGGAATTGGGAGGTGTAGAACAAAGAGGTATGAGTCCCTGAATTAAGGAAAAGAGTTGCCATACTCCTCTTCAACTGTCTGTATTTAATCAAAGGAACAGAGAAACAGTAACAGATTGACCAGAACAGGGCCAGTATTCAGATAAGACATTTGGGTTGCTTGAAATGTTTAAGTGTAAGAATTCTTGCATTAGCCTTTGGATGTCATTGGGTTTCTGGTTAGCATAATCAAAGTCCTTAGTTAAGGGCCTCTATGAATCAGGAAGAGGTATTCCATCTTCCCAGTCATGCAAGGCTAGGTTCAAATAATGCAATAAAGTTTTCTCACAATGCTTGTAGTTGAATAAAGTTTTCTTAAAAGACAGAAATTGGACTAGACCCATAATTGAAAAGAAAGGGAATTGAACTAGAGCTAGAATTGAGTTATGAGATGGAGTCTTTGTGCTTCACTCAGTTATCACAATTCTGTCACTAAGTGGTTAGAAGTCACTGAAAATTTATGGGTGGGAATATTTTGGTCTGTATTTGTGTGATGATGATAAGTAGTGACGCTTGCCTTTCCCTCTCCCTACAGCTCTTCAAGAGGAGACCAGATGACTAATTGTTGGCTATCTTGTGTAGAAGATTTCTATTTCAGTGATTCTCTGAGCTTATCTAGCCTTATCTAGCCTTGGTGTTCTGCTCCACCTTCTGAGAAAGCTCTTTGTGGACCAAAGAACACTTGTTAGGGGTGGATCATATTCTTTGAGACCTCAGGTACCAAGATCTTGGCACTCATCTTCTCTTATAGCTCTGTTTTTCAACATGCTCTTGTCCTGGGGCCCCTGAGCTACTGAAGATAGTAGAATAGAGCCAAAGGGGGAAGAACTAACTCCTGAAAATTTCATTAATCTTAGGAATTTTGGTATTAAGATTATAATTCAAATAGTCCATAATAAATTATGGACTATTAAATTGATAAAATTCTGCCTCTAATATTCCCTTCCATATTTTGAGAATAACTAGGACCCCTGGTCTCTGTTTAAGTTTTTTTCTAATTTCATTCTCTGGATAAAATGAAATTTTATCCTGTACCTCCTGTGAAAAATGACTGGCTCTAGTGAGAAGGAAGCCATGATGATGCTGCCCAGGTCTTACCCTTAATTTGTAATGAATCCAACAGAAGGAAGTAAGTTGATGTCTCTCCTGATACATAAAGAGCTATTGTCAATGGTTTATACTAGATAAGGAAATGGGAAATGGATTTCAACAATAAATAATAACTGATATTTATGTAAGTGTTTTAAGGTTAACAAAATGCTTTCAAAGCTAATCTCACTTGTCCCTCACAAGAATTATGCAAAAAAAGAGAATGTTCTCCATTTTGACTTTTATTTGAGGCTACTTTATTTAGGGAAGTGGCTTCACAGTTTAAGGTTGGTCACTGTTCTCTACATCCTCCTGAATTCTTCCCCCTATGTAATTTTGGCAAGGCATAAAATTTCATTTTTTCTCATGAAATAAGGATGAAAATCTACTGCTTAAGAGGAAATTGTCATTGTGTCAGAGACAAATAGAAAGAGTCCTGATAGGAAAAAAACTGTACAAATAAACGCAATCATAATTAGAGAAGTGAACATTTGAAGAAGAGGACATTCAATATTGTTTTGTATTTTTTTATGAAAAGATACAATGTCATTTGTAGTAGCTTTGCCAATAAGCAAAGGGTTATTCTTTTTCCTTATCTAAACCCTAAGTCCTATCCTCCCATGTGGACCCCAGTAAAAGAACTTTCAGACTGAACACTTTTTTTGCATCAACATCCATTCACTCCCATAGCTAATGAGCTTTCATTATTGCTTTTTTTTTAAAGCTAGAACAACTAAAAGCCACCTTGTTTCAAAGCAGAATATATTTAATGAAATGGTATTGCAAAATAAATGACATTATAGATCTCCCATGTACATAGGATCACACTCTTCTACAAATGACATGAACAAAGGAGGAAGGAAATGGTTCTAGGAAGACCTGTGAGAAGGGAACACATCCAGTGGGCCAGACGCATAGGGAACTTGTGAGGTCAAGGCACATAGGTTTCTAGATTGACTCACATCTCTACCAGTTTTAGAGTAACTGATGTCTTCTGATTTTCTGAGGGAAGCTTCTTTCTCCATTGAATTGGATTCCTTTGCAGCTATGTTCTGTTTGCTACAGTGCTCTCTGCTGATCAGCTCTGCTGAGCTCTTATTTCCAGCTCTTTTCTGGTCATTTCCACTTAGCTGCTTTTCTCTTGAGTATATGTTTCTGTGCTCTGCTACCATCTGATGGACTTCAACAGATAGGCAACTTCTCTCCTGTAGGCAGAGAGCACACTTCCTTTATTAGTAGTTCTAGAGTAGTTTACTGATACTTGCAGCCAACTAACCAGGAAAGTCAGCAAGTCCTCAGATCTAAAATATGTCTTTTGAATTCTTTTTCACATAAACTCGTATCTGATTTATGGTTTGAAAATCTTTTTAACTCATATCATACCCTTGAATCACAAATCTTGGTCCCCTTCAAATGATCCTAGGGACTTATCATAATAAAATTACAAAGAATCTAGAGGGAGGAGTTTGCTTTCACTGGTTCCTATACAAATCAGCTGAAGAACAAATCTCAAAAGGATGAGAAGGAATTGGTGGAGTTTATAACCTTTGTCTTGCCTCCAGCAGATCGAAACCCTCATATTCCCTATACCTTTGCTTCAAATTTCATGAAAAAGAAACAGTGTTCACAGGATAGCAAGATTTAGAGTAGAAGGGATTTTAGAGATCATTTAGCTCAACCACCTTATTTTTTAGATGAAGAAACTGAAACCCAGAGAAGTAGTGATTTGCTTAAACTTATACAGTAAGTAAATAATGTTCAGACCCAGATTGTCTATCTTTACTGGTTTTTTCACCATATCTTTTCTCCATAAATAAACTTAGGTTCAACATGATTCTGAGCTTTGTCTAATCCCAAAGGAGTATCTGTATTTCCCAGCGTGTTCAACTGTCAATCAAGAAAAAAAAATTGTTCATTTTTCAAATGAAATAGCCCCAGAAACACTTAGTGATATTGTAGAAACAAAACCTACTACCTCACTCTGGGAATAGTATAATGGAACCTGTAGGTCAGAGGATCACAAAGAAATGGCCTAAACCTTTTTCTCTTCTTCATAAAACCTAGTGAACAATCCAGCCATTTCTGTGACTAAATGATTGCATAAGTCATGATTGTCTAATCACAACTAAAAGTATATTTATGGAGTAGAAGCAGCAATACTCTAGGATTTTTAAAATATTTTGACAGAGAGCCCATGACCATGAAAAACTATTATGCTTTCTGCATGGTGACCCTGATTTTGTGGATAGCTTACAATTTTGTAAAGAATAATGGTCTAACAGTTCCTCTGTCTGTGAGAGATTTTTTTTCTCTCCTGAACCCTTGTCATAGTCAAAGTTCATAATACCCTTTTATAAACTTCTGGGTTGGTTGTCCCTGTTACTGTGAATAGCAAGTCTATCTGCTTCTAGGTAGCTTGAATAGGTCAACTCAAAGAAGGGAACACCACTGTGTAGGGAGTGGTGACTATAAACCAATGGCATTTGTGATGCTAAAAACCAACCTTACCTTTAGATGAGTGTTTGTCTCCTCAGAGCTGTCACCTGTAGACTATGCATAATGCCCTTTTTTCCTTTCCCTTTGTTTTCCTGCTCTAGTTTGTATAATTTGGAACTTTGGCCATCACTCTGATTGTTCTTTCATGGAGGAAAAGTCCAGAGCATTTCTTTGAGAGGAGGTCTATTTTCATGAGTATGTTTCATTTGAGATATGGTCAAAGTTGCGAATTTGAAAACTGAGATCTGTGAAGGCAGAGTTGTTTTTCATTTGTCCTTACATTCCTTATGGCTATCAAATTACTTTACATGTAATAAGTATCCAGTAAATATTTGATGGATTAGATTGGACACAGTAGCCAGGACTTTTGACTCCTTACTCTGGCTCATTTATTTCCATAGACTGGCCTGAGAACTGACAGGAAGTTCCCTTTTATTTTCCTATAGCCTAAGAACAATAGAAAGCCATATTATGTCCAAGTGCATGTTTTATGCAATCATTCATTCACAAAATGGCAGAATGGTCCACTAGGTTCTATGAAGGAGATAAAAAGAAGATATAGGCCCCTCCTTTGTGAACCTCTAACCTATAGGTTCTATTATATTATGCCCAGAGTGAGGCAGTAGATTTTGTTTCTATGATATCACTAAGTGTTTCTAGGGACATTTCATTTGAAAAATGAATTTTAGAGCTTCTGAGTAAGTCAGAAACTGTGAGCTTCACATATTTCCTGTGGGGCTTGGAATGATAGAAATTTAGAGTTGGATGTGTCCTCAGAGGTCGTCTATTCTAACCTCTGAACTCAGAGACGAAGTCAATCTACATAAATTTATTTAGCCTATGTCCCTAATGTACTAATGATTAACTCAATGTACTAATGTACTAATGATTAACTCAAAACCTCCATAAATAACCCCATAATGGGCTGGAATGTGTCATTCTGTTCTAAAGAGGGAGACTTGCCTAGAATGTCACTCTTCTCTTCAATATCCACAGTTTTTATCTATAGGACAATGGCCACAGGAAATCACTCTACAGTGATGGAGTTTATCCTCGCAGGGCTCACAGATCAGCCAGAGCTCCAGCTTCCTCTCTTTCTCCTGTTCCTGGGCATCTATGTGGTTACTGTGTTGGGGAATCTAAGCATGATCTTCCTGATTGCTATCAGTTCTCAACTTCACTCCCCCATGTACTATTTCCTCAGTCATTTATCCTTCATTGATCTCTGCTACTCCTTTGTCATTACCCCTAAAATGTTAGTGAACTTTGTGGCTGAGAAGAATGTCATCTCTTTTCTGGAGTGCATGACCCAATTCTATTTTTTCCTCCTTTTTGCCATTGCTGAAGGTTACCTTCTGACAGCAATGGCTTATGATCGTTATGTTGCCATCTGCAGTCCTTTGCTTTATAATGTTCTCATGTCTCACAGAATGTGCTCTAGAATGATGTTTGTGGTGTACTCCTTGGGAATTTTTGGTGCTACAGTACATACTAGCCGCATGGCTATGCTCTCCTTTTGTGAGTCTCACGTTATCAAACATTACTTCTGTGATATTCTTCCCCTGTTAAGACTCTCCTGCTCAAGCACCCATGTTAATGAAGTTCTTCTTTTTATTATTGGGGGAGTAAACACCTTAGCTCCCACTCTGGCTGTCATTATCTCTTACACTTTTATCTTGTTCAGCATCTTCCGTATCCACTCTACTGAGGGCAGGTCCAAAGCTTTTGGTACCTGCAGTTCCCACCTCCTTGCTGTAGGCATCTTTTTTGGGTCTATCACTTTCATGTACTTCAAGCCCCCTTCTAGCAACTCTATGGAACAAGAGAAAGTATCCTCAGTATTTTACACCACAGTGATCCCCATGCTAAACCCTCTGATTTATAGTCTGAGGAATAAAGATGTGAAGAATGCCATTAGAAAGGTTGTGGGGAATTGAAGCTTCTCCTGAGTTTCAGAATTTCCCAGAAGTAGAGAAAAAAATGAGTCCAAAGGGAAGCTGTTTGAAATTTGTTTCTTGGAATCACCTCTCTACTAGGAAGCTGATCTCTGTATTTGGATAGAAGTTAGTGTTCTCAGCATAATTCATGTGAGCCTTTTCTTCACTAGCATATTAGATCAGAAACAATATAGTCTCTTTTAAAGCTTTCTTAGTATCTATTACAAGGGTGTGCTCTCAGTAAACAGTCAATAAATACTTGTTGAAGGAATTAATGAGTAAATTTAATAAATTCCCCTCAAACTCATTCCTGTTGCGTAGTTATTGATTTTCTCTTCTTCTCATGGTTTCAGATTAATGTGCACCTCACTGTTGTTACTTTCAAAACTCCCTACTAATTCATGGCTTTGATTTTCTAACATATGATCCTCATGTGGGTCAGGGAGAAAATGTGAAGACACTTCATAGAAGATCATGGACTGCCCAAGAAGAGAGATTGATCAAAGTCTAGAAGTAGTTCCTTAATCTCTCTGTCTCTTTCTCTTTTGCACACTTATCTATTTATATATGTACATGTGTCTGTATATATGTGAATATGTATTCTATTTTAATGTGCACATACACATATGCATATGTGTATGTATGCATGTCTGTATGTACATGTGAGTGTGCATATATATGTTTAGGGGTCTACCAGACCCAACTCAAGAAAATGGCATTCAACTGTTGGTTAAATTTTCAGTGTGAGCATTTATACCTTACATATGAGCATATGCTACAAATCATGGCTAGGATTATTGTTTTATTAATTGTATAGACTTAAGAAAATGATGAAAAAACATTATAATAAAAATTGAACTTTAAAGTGTGTCATACACACTTTCCCCTTAGAGATATAGTTTTTAATCATTCCCAGCACAGCATTGCATATACATGTACATATATGCCTCAATTCCATGGTATTAGAGTCACTGGCTTTCATGACATCAGAAGTGTAATGGACTTTAGATTTCATTTTATCCAACCTCTTTATTTTATAGATAAATATATTGAAATTCAGAGAGATGACTTGCTTATGGTCACAGAGGTAGTAAGTGGAAGAGATGAGCTTTAGGAACAACAACAGGGACTGATATTTATAGATGACTTTAACATTTGGAAAGGATTAGGCACAGGTTATCTCCAATCATCTTTAAAACAACTCTTTGAAATAGGTACTATTACTATCTCTATTTCAGATATTTAATGTGAAGAAATAGAAGCAGAGAGAGGCTAAGTGATTTGGACAGGATCATACAAGTAGTAAGTGTCTAAGGGAGGTTTAGAACTCAGAACTTCCTGACTGTAAATCTAACATTCTATCCAATGTACCACCTAGTTCTCTGATTTCAAGGTCATTGTTATGGGGAATTTAACACTGTATTATGTTGCCTCCTGTATGTATACATTTATGCATTTACACAATATGATACTAACCCATAGTTGTATGTACCTTTGTATGCATATATATATATGTGTATGTGTGTGTGTATTTTCTTTCAAACCTGTGACACACACACACACACACACACACACACACACACACACAAGCAAATAGGGTGAAAATTCCCTCCTCCCTTTCAGATCAGCTATTTGTCGAGGATTCTAAGTTTTTGGGAGCTGTCTGAAATAATGGCAGTTTAAGCAATGGCCAATATACATCTTTCTGATTTACAAAGTGGACCTTTTTGCAATATGTATCTATCTATCTATCTATCTGTCTATCTATCTATCTATGCATATGTGTGTATGTGCTCTCTCCAGACCCCCATTCCCTCCCTGCCCACCATCTTCTAAGTTTTATCCAGTAAAGTGATGTTGTGTGTATAATAATCCCAACCTATGTGCAAATACTAAATAGGTAAGAAGCATAGTTCTTGGTGCAAAGTCAGATGGGGTCACTTTTGGTAAACAGAATGATGAAGTACATAGAAATTTGTGTTTTTACCCTTAAACCAGGGGTTGGTAACCTGTGGCCTTGAGGCCACAGGTAACTCTCCAAGTCCTCAAGTACAGCCCTTTGACTGAATCCAAACTGAATTATGAAGTCTGGCTTCAGTCAAAGGACCACACTTGAGGACCTAGAGGGCCACTTGTGACCTTGAGGCTATAGGTTTTCCATCCCTGTAAATCAAATGTATAATACACACGTATATGTGTGTATATGTATATATGTGGATGTATACACACACATATATATGTATGCATAAATATATATAATATAGAGGAAATGAATATCTTTCTAATCATTCAAATGAAAACCATAATATCTGCAGGAATATATCATAGAAATGATTTGCACCCAATCAATTGATCAGTCAATAAGCATTAATCAATATCAGTTATGTTCAGGCACAATGCTAGACAATGAAGGTACAGAAGAGAAAGGAAGAAGTCCTTTGGTCTTAAACAGCTTGCATTTTATTGGGAAGAGAACATGTATACACATACACATATACATATACATATATACACACACACGCACACACATATACATACATGTATATATACAAGATAGAGGGCTATGGATTGGACTTGTGATTTTATCGGTATGTGGAACTCCCAGGTGAAGAAATTCCCTCTTCCATTGTAGGTTGGCACCTTATCTGTAACTTATAATTTTAGGGAGTTACTTATAGACACTGAAAGTTTAGGAGACATCCAGGGTCACAGAATGTATTACACAGAGGTTGAACTTGAGCCCTGGTCTTTCTGGCTTCAAGGATGGTCCTCTCTCAGTTATCCCATGTTGGATACAAGGTAATTATCTGAGCAAGGTATTAGCACCTGGGGCAATTAGGGAAAACCTCTTATAAATGAAAGTGACTGGACTGGGCCTTGAAGGAAACTAGACCACTTTCTTAACAGAATATGTAATCATACTTTTTTTTCTTGAAGTTGGAAACCAGAAGACCAAGATGTCTCTTCTGCTAAACTCCTGCCAAATTCACAATCTTTCTCTATCAAACCCAAACCCTGCTAAGATTGGTCACTCAATGCCCCAATACTCAGTGAGCAGCCTTGAACCCTTGATGATTAAATCCCATTCTAACATTTTCAAAAATTCATATTTAAATTAATTTCAACAAACAATAAGTACTTATGCTTTGTAATATATTGTGCTGAGCATAAAATGACTGAATGAGTCAAAAAGTATTTACTATTCCATACTATTGTTCCAGGCACTGTGCTAAGTACTGGGACCACAAATGAGAAAATTCTTGCCCTGAAGTTTATATCTGACAAAGGAAATCAACATATAAAAGGGATGGACTGTTTGGTGTGGGAATTTGGGGGGATGCTGAGCACAGTGATAGGACAATTAATTTTTATTTCTTTCTGGAAATAATGATGTTTCTGATTACTGTTCTCAGAGGTGGAAATGAATAATGTGCATGTGGAGTGCCTCATGACAAGATGATGGGTAGATTGAATTGATACGGATCTGTGCAGTGTTCTCTCAGTACTCAGAAGTCCAGGGCTCCAGAGTAGGAATTGGAGTGATAGGTGAGTGAGAAGTAAAGAAGGGACCCAAGCAACATGGCAAGAAAAAGGATGACCAAAGGGGCAAAAATCAAATCACCTTTTCCCTCCCAAAGAACTAACACAACACATAGAGAATTACATATATTGTAAAAAGAATATACAGTTCTTACATTTGTGAAATCATTTAATGGCAAGAAATTCCTTCAGATATTATGAGGTCGGGGTACTCTCATGTGGTGGTCTGTTCTCTTTGACATCTTTACTGGGATATATAGGTCCAGAGCCACAAGCCGGTCTCAGACTCCCCAAAACTTTCATGTATGTGGGTTGTATCTATCTATATTTATCATATTAGAAATGAAAACATCTTAGTATTATTATTGACACAGTTTTGATTTCATGGACCCATTGAAAGGACCTTGAGGAAACTCTGAAATATACTTGGGCAATAACACCTGGACCACACTTCGAGAAGCACATTTCTAGAGAATGACAACAAAAGTGTTGTTAAGAAGGAAGCTTCTTGTGTTATTAAGATCTATTAGAATGAAGCTCTTTGTCATCTATTCATCTAATCCATCCATCCATCCTTCCGTCCGTCCATCCATCCATCTGTTGAACTCATGTGCCAATGACTTAGGTTCAGTAGTGATTGATGCTCAACACAGGATGTTTATTATAACAGTAGGTATAAATGCCTGAGGCCAGGTTTAGTCAAGATCACACAGAGCTGTTTGTACATATGGGAGTATGAGAAGGTACCGAAAGGCTGCATCAAAGTCAGGTCACTGTTCCTGAGGATAGAAAGCTACAGACTGTGCATCAAAAACACCAGATCACCCCCACTACCAGCAAAGTTGTTTTCAGGGTGTGGCTGGCCTTACTATCCCACTAGAGACTCAGCCTCAGTGACCAAGCTGGCTGGTCTGCTACAGCCTAGACTGGCTGACAAGAAAAAAACAAAACAAAACCAAAAACGATATGGCTTGTATACAATTTTTAGAAGGGTAAGGGGAGAGGAGGGAGTTTTACTTGAGGCATACACAGGGCAAGCTGGGGCCAATCTAAGCTTAATTATCTAAAACTTACGCCTACAAGGGCATGAACTTAACTGATACCTTGGGACCAAGTTAAGCTTAGCTGTATAAATTTATGTCTTACAGGGTAAAACCTGTGGGGATAGCTTTGATTACACCAACTTATATGCCTTTTAATTTCAAAAAAGTATCTTTTTTTGGTAAGCATGGAGTGGGGAGTACATGCCTTTACACCTAGTATGGGGGATTTTAGGAATTTAATTAAATTGTGGAAAAAGCCTCTGTTCTCTGTTTCCAAAGTCTGGGATTTATAGAGGTTTTATTTCTCACCCCTGATTGACAACTCTTTTAGTGTGAGAGGGTCATAATTTTCACATATCTATCTGTCTGTCTAGTCCATCTACTACACACACACACATACACACACACACACACACACACACACACACACACAAAATCTATTTATCTCTATATCTAGTGAGAGAAAGAGACAACATGGCCACTAGGTTGACAACATGTAGTAAAAGCTTTGAGGAACAAAAATTTAGAAGATTTGTATGCTTTCCAAAAACAAAAAAACCCAACTCAAATAATCTCTGGATGAGGATCTGTATACAAAAAGTTTTTCCTCAAGAAAATGGAAGAAGTATTCAATGATACATTTGTAATATAAAGCAAGAAAGAGCACAAAATACAAGTTTCATGGACTTCAGGATGAAACTCAAGCAGTTGCAAAGCATTAAACAAACAGATTTAGTCACTTGTTACAGTTTTAGAATAAAGAGAATTTTTAATATCCTAATTGTTTTTTCTACCTTTCTGTAAAAATATATGCAATGAAACTTAAACTATGGTTTGTGATCTAATATTAGCAATAGTATTCTATTTGATTTTTATTAATGATACACTTTTGAGGTATCAATTTTATGCTCCATCGCATTCCCCTAATTTTCACATATTAACCTCTCAATAGAGTATTACATCACCTTGCAGTTATGTATCGTAATTTGTTCAACCACTCTCCAAGTCTACAAAGTAGGTATCATTCAACAGCAGGAAGAGTGATCAGATTTACCTAGACAATAAAAATTTCAGATTTCTTATAGGGAAATTGTACAGGTTAATTTCCTCTCCCAGCTCTCTTTTTCCCTCCAATAAGGAGACTCCTGCCTGCCTCTTCTATGAGAGATAATTTATCCCATTCCATTTCACCCTCTCTCCTCCCACTCCATTTCTCTCTCACTGTTTACCTTGATTTCTTTTAAGATATGAT
>JAQQSK010005292.1:0-14973 GCA_028658325.1 Potorous gilbertii
TGAGCAAATGAATTCAACTCTTTTGACTTTAGTTTCTTCATCTCTGCAATGGGTAGATTGAATTGGTCCCAAAGTTTCTTATCTACTCTAAAACCCTCTGACTAGATGATCTTCAAGATCTCTTCCAGCTCTGATTTCATGATCAACTTTAGCCTAGGTGATGTGAGCCACCCTGTCAACATGTAGGCATAATTCTGGGAACGTTCTGTTCCCCATCTCAGAAATAAAAGCTTTCTACATGGCTTGCAACACACTACTCCTTAAGACTATCAGTATAAGCTATGTCTACAAAATTTGCCATGTTCTCTGAAAGGTACAGATTGCGCATCACTTTTAGAAGGTGACCTACTTTTTCAAATAGTACAAACTATAACAGCTTTCTGAAATTGTTTCTCAAATCAAAAACACATTTATTCCTAAAGAAACATCTTCACATGTAATGGAATAGGGGAAAAGACACATAATTGCACTCAGTCAGCACATTAACACACTTTTACCCCAGGTATAACTCATTTTCTAGGGTTATAAGGAGATCAGGGAAAACAGTAAAAAACTCCTGCCAAGCCCATTCTGTGGTATTAACCATGCGCAACTGAGACTAACAATTACCTCTCCAGAAGACTTCCAATGCAGATCATGCTAAATGATTATATGTTCCCTTAATTCTGGTTTATTGTTATGAATTTCAGGATATATTTGTGTTTTGTTTCTTTCTTTCCCCTTGGTCACAGTCAATAAGCTTGGTTAAAATTCATCCACTTGACATTATGAAATTCTCCCTTCTCACTGAAATAATGCTTCTTCATTGTGGTTTACAGGTTTCTCCTTGAAGGGACAAATGAAAAGGAAAGCAATGGTTTTAATAATTCATTGTTGGAGACAGCCTAATGACAGCACTCTCTTGGTTCAGATTTAATGTTGGGACAAAACTAGAGACTCTCATAAGTCATTGAATAGTTAAAAAGGAAGTTTCCTTTGCCCAAACACAGCAAGAATATGCAACAAAGATACAATGGTACTTAACTTTCCTGGATGTGGCCCCCTTCAACACTATATGGAAATTCATCTGGTCAGTAGGATAGGATATGGTGAAAAAGATGATGACTCGGTTGTGTCAGTCACTCAACAAGTCAGAGAGGCCTACATCCCTTGTAACTGGGACTTTTTATACTATTATACCATAGTTAACCAGAAAGTTGCATCAGGGAGGCCAGAATCAATCAGAGTCAATCAGTCCCTGGACAACTTTTTCTTTAGAAAAGGCTAATCCCTGACAGAGGAGGACCTATCCCTGCCCTGGATTGAGAAAGAAAGCTGTGACAGGGAAACACTGGAAAATATTAATTTTATCACTTCCACACTGACATTTTTAAAACTTTCAATAGGTGTATTTGATAATGTAGATATAAACAAAGGAAATTTCTAGCAACTCTGAAAAACCCGTTGTCAAGAACAGAAGATATAACCTGACCACATAATCTAAGGAATAACACCCAGAGAAGAAAAAAAAAATCTCAAACCTCAATCATTTTAATGTTAAGCTGTAAGTTGAGATATTTTAGGACAGATGATGATTTTTTTACCAAAGGGAAGCTACAATGAAGGCTGACAGTTTGCAAACTAATATTTCAAGTTATCTTGCATTCTACATGAGGACCTTCGTCAGTACTCAGTATGTTTTTTCTGGTTTCCTAATTTTAGTAGGGCTAAATGTCACTCATGGACAAGGATACAATCTTTACGCTGAAAGGGAAAAAATGGATACGCTATATTGGCTTCACCTAGTTTTTCCCCAAATCTTTTAAATTAAAAAAAATGGAGAGGTTTTGAAGGGATAACTCATGTCTTCATTAAGAGAACAAATTTGTCTTTGAGTAAGGGAGCATAGTGAGAAAGAAAAATATTGTGGTCCAGCTAATGACATACAGATCTGCAGGGTAATTATGGCTCGTACTCAGATTTTCAAATGGAAAAGGATTACTTTCTGATTTCCTTGGAATTTAAGGTAGTTCTGTGGTATAATGTTCCACTGTCTTTCATATAGAGATATATTTATAGAGTCATATATATATATATTTATGTACTCGTGTTGATGCACACATTTTATAGGTATTTATATACATATATATGTATATATATATATAT
This sequence comes from Potorous gilbertii, assembly GCA_028658325.1. NCBI lineage: Eukaryota > Metazoa > Chordata > Mammalia > Diprotodontia > Potoroidae > Potorous > Potorous gilbertii. The sequence continues at coordinate 2,146 of JAQQSK010005292.1, forward strand.
ATATATATATATACAAATACCAGAAATAAATATATACACCCATATACATATATTTTTTCTAATTAGTGTGTCATATATAAAAAAATTCTCTAGAAGACATTTTTAAAGGTTATAAGACAAAAAGATGTCATAGAAAATTGGAGTTATATTCAAAGGGAGAAGAAGAGATTACTAAACATAGGATACAAGGCTTTTTTTTAATAAAGTAGAGTAAAAATAAGTTTGAAGCGCCCTTTTTCACATTTGCAAACTATGTTTTAATTGAGATGAAGCTTATAATTTGAGGCAACTGGATTTGTGATTTTGTTGATGTGAGGGGTTTCTGGTGGGGAAACCCCTCTACCCATGTAGTCTGAGAACTCTATAAAAGTATTAATCTTCAATAAATATTAAAGTACTAATAATCAAAATAATATCTACTTTTAGATATACATATATACTCTTAAATAATATATTTTGAAATTATTTTAAATAAAATATTTATTCTTAACAATAAATATATTCTTGGGGGTTGCAATGCATTTTCAAAATATCTCATTTTATGTTCTAAAACCCTAAAAGGTAGTGCTATTATTTTCCCCATTTCAGAGATAAGAAAACTGAGGCAGAAAGAAGTTAAGAAACTTGCCTAGGGTCACATAACTAGTTAAGTGTTTGAAACTAGATTTAAACTTAAGTTTTTTTCATTCTTCATCCAAATTTGTATCCATGGCTCCACTTACCTGCTCCTCCAATGTTCAGTAATCTGCTTACATTCACATAGCTAACAGGAACTTAATCTAGGCTTTCCTGATTCAGAGGTCATCCTTCTAGACACATGCCAAACTACCTCTCTCTTTACAGAGAGTTCAAAATTCATACAAATACAAATTCTTTAAGGCACAAATATCTTTTGTTAGCATAACTAGAGCTATGACTGTAATAGTAAAACATCTTATGCGACCACTACTGAAGAAGCTATGTCTGTATGTATAAATTGCACTCAATACACACATCATAAGGGCACCTTTCACGAAATTTATGCCTATAAGTTATTCTGAATTTACAAAAGTCACCGAGATTTCAGAATGCCATTGATCTAATGTGATTGAAATATCACTCTGGAGAAATCCTCAGCCTTGATGTATTAATATATAGAATAATAATATATTTATTTATTGTTTGAAGTATTTTATCCTTCCAATTACAACAATTGAACACTTTTTAAAATTTTTGAGTTCCAAATTCTCGCCCTCCCTCTCTTTCTTCTCCCCTCACTGAGAAAGCAAGCAATTTGATATAGGTTATACATGTGCAGTAAAGCAAAACATATTTCCATATTAGTCATGCTATAAAAGGAAACAGACAAAAAAGATAAAGAAAAAAATTTAAAGTGAAAAAAGTATGCTTCAATCTGCACTCAGACTCCATTAGCTCTTTCTCTGGAGATGAATAGTATTTTTTATAAAACTTCTTCAGAATTACCTTAGGTCATTGTATTGATGAGAATTGCTATCATCCAAAGCTGATCTTCATGCAGTATTGCTGTTACGATGTACGCTGTTCTTGTTCTGCTTGCTTCACTTTACATCAGTTCATGTAAGTCTTTCCAGGTTTTTGTGAAAGCATCCTGCTCCTAATTTCTTGGAGCACAACAATATTCCATCACAATCATGTATTACCACTTGCTTGGCCATTCTCCAACTGATGAGCATCTCCTCAATTTCCGATTCTTTACCACCACAAAAAGAATGGCTATAAATATTTTTATACAAATAGATCCTTTTCCCTTTTCTTTGAGTTCTTTGGGATACAGACTTAGTAATGATATTGCTGAATCATATGCACAATTTTATAGCCCTATTGGTATAGTTCAAAATCACTCTCTGAAATGTTTGGATTAATTCACAACTCTAACAACAGTGCATTTCGTGCCCAATTTTCCTACATCCCCTCCAACATTTGCGTTTTCCTTTTCTATCATATAAGTTAATCTGATAAGTGTGAGGTGGTATCTTGGAGTTGTTTTAATTTACCTTTTTCCAATAAATGGTAACAGTATTTTTTGAAAAATATGACTTTAGATAGTTTTGACTTCTTTGTCTGAAAAGTGCCTGTTCATATTCTGTTACCCTTCATCAACTGAGGAATGATTTATATTCTTAAAGATTTGACTCAGTTCTCTAGATAGTAATAATTAGAATAGCTATTGTAAGATGTTGCTCAGGTCAAGCCATTGAAGAAAAAGGAAGAAGAAAAATAAGAGGAAAAAATGGGGAAAAGGGGGAAGATCTTATCTTTACATGGGACTTTATATCTTACAAATTATTTTCACATTTGTTGTTTTATTTTGATCCTCCTAACAGCTCTGTGCAGTACCAATAAGGACTGAATCTGTAATTTCTTTGTTATAGAAATCTCCCATATGAGGAAACTCTCTCCACTAATGCAAATTGATACCGTAATTTGGAGTTTGGTAGAGTTGCCTAGAACATTGAGAAGTAAAATTATTTCCCTAGAGAGACACTACCAGGACATATCAGAGATCACACTTGAACCTAGGTCTTCCTGACTTCAAAATCAGCTCCCTACCAGATCCACCACGTGACCTCTCAAGATATTTTGATAAATTTTAAGCCATTTTATAGGCAAGAGGGGAGAAAAGGAAGTGGACAGTAGAAGTGTTAAGATTTTAACTGGAAAGCTTGCTACTCCTTCATGGCAGGCCTCTACTCTTAGAATGTGGTCATTGTCAGTTTTTTCCAGATCCCCACCTTCTCTTCCCACTAGAGGATACCTACCCTCTAGATACCATATCTAGCTCTACTTTCACAGAGAAGAAACTCCTTGATCATACCTGGAGAACAATATGAATATTCAGTCAAATCTAATGTCACTGTTGACTCATGGCAAAAGTATTGCCTACATTTAATGGTACATATTCATTGCTTTGTTACCACACTTAGTAGATCAAGGAATTTATTTTAATCAATAAGGTTATCATATAGCTCCAGAGCTCCAAAGAAGGGGAAAGATCCTAAAAATTTCAGCAGTCATTTTTCTCTCTCTTTTTCCCTCTCTCTGTGCCATGTATATAATTACTAACTCTGACTTCCCATTCTCAAGAGAAAATCAGAAACTGCTGTGATCAATCAAGTTTTATCTTAAGGTAGCAGCAGTCAATTCTAACACAATGTAACTATAAACAAACTTTAAAGAACAGAGATAAGCTTTGGAATAGGTAACTTACCCTGGGAAAGAAAGAAGAGATGAAAAGAGGAGAGGGAAAGTATCTTTATTGATATCAGCAAACACAAATAAGGACAGTCTGTCTGTCTCTTTCTTTCTCTGTGTCTCTCTGTCCCAGTCTATCTGTCTCTGTCTCTCTGCCTCTCACTGCCTCTGTCTCTGTCTCTCTATCTCTGTCTGTCTCTGTCTCTTTGACTCTCTCTCTCTCTCTCTCTCTCTCTGCCCTTCTCCTCCTCCTCTTCTTCTTTATTTCCATTTCCTGCCACTCCAGTCTCTCAGTTCTCAGTGGCATCTACAAGGTTTGGGGTACTCATATGCACATCATGTTGGGAGGACAGCAGCTATACTGATGCCCAACATTCCTTCCTTTACTTTTCCATATCATAAACATCTAGTATCTCCTATTCAACATCATCCCTCCATGTATATACTGTCACAAAATTTCCCTACAGAGAAAACAATGCAATGCCTTTAAAATACAAGCCCTTTTTAGTTAGTGGATTAAAACAGATTGAAGAATTTCTATCCCTCAGGGCAGATATTTATTCCCAGAACACATATATCTTTTTGAAAACAAAGGCTATGTATAAAACAGCAGACTGATCTTTTTACAGAGATAAAGCGATATGCTCAAGGTCACAAAACTAGCGAGTGGTAGAGACTGTCCTCAAAGTTATATCAGTTCCTTAATATGACACACTGTCCCTGGTCCTGACAGAAGTCATTGAATGCTCAGTTATAAATCCTGCCCCATTATGAAGACAGACCTTTTTCCATCCCCAAAATTATGGACACTTATTGTTCTCCAAATAGGATCTCAGGAAATGAAGTTTATTTTCAATTTGCCTCAAATACCCAAGCAACTACCTTACTTTGTTAATAGTAGTGAAGAAATGTATTGGATAATTGCAGACCAGCTGAGGAGTAAGAATCATAACTGCCATTTGATTCATGTCAAAGATGGAAATCTCTCTTGTCCAAACAGACCCTCACCTTGATGCACTCTGAGGAATGAATCATGGAGAGTGAGTGATTGCAGTTGTTTGGTACTGATATTTCTCTAACCAGTAACTCAAAGGGAAGAGACAGCAGTTCCATCTTCTCCTCAGTTTTGACAATGGGAAAATTGGGTGTTGTGTTTATTTTATATTTCAGGAGAGGTTACATCCAAGGGTGTTTGCCATAACACCTAGAAAGCATACAAATACAACAGCCTTTTCAAAGCCTGATTTACCTCCATGGAAGTTGGAATATAGAATATTAAAACAGAAAGTTATATCTCTACCCGATTCTCTGGATGTCCCTTGAATATAATTGCTGCATGCTTTTTGCTTCCATTTTCCTCACTATATCCAGTACATACAGATGGTTTTCTGAATTTATTTATATTTTGATAACTTAGACTTTTCATTCCACCCACTTCCATGTGTCTCTCTCTATAGCTCTTAACTCAAATGACTTCTCATATCTCCCAATTCCACCTTTCTTCGCCTTCATATAAATGCCTATTTCAGTAAACCCCTGCTCCTTAGGGAGGAGCCATTTAGTAAAATATTTACCCTTGGACCCATCTAAAGAATTCTAGTTCTAAACAAGAAGAGACACTCAAATACCAACAAGAATGTATTTTCCCCCTCTTTGAAGCAATGTTATACAATACATAAATAAACCTTATGCCATCCTCTGAATTCCCTTATGAGAAAACCTGTTTAGTGTTGGTAATATTAAGAGCTATTTGCCCTTGACACAGAGGACCTTCTCTGTCTTAGAGTCATTTGTCTTTCAGACTGAGTATATAGGAGGCATATGACTGGGGGTAAACTGCAGTAAAGATGCTTCCCAGGACTGCTCTACCAAATAAGCAATGGGCTGCCCAGTCTCATCCCATCCTATCAATGCACAGCTGCCAGGGCTCACACAAAAGCACCCTGACACCTCTAAGATTATCTTTCTATAGCACTAATTCCTATTCTTCATTTTGCATCTGCTCCTCCTAGGTTAAGCTCATCACTTCTAACCTTAATACCATGTAGCCAACACAAGCCTTGACTGACAGTCCCCTCCCCCCTCAGTCTCTTCTTCTCTCTGATTGGAGGAGTAGAGAGCAGAGTATAAAACTCTTCACAATTCCTTCCTTTATAGAGGGCAGAAATTGCCTCCCAAACCACTCTACTTTGCAGCTGATCTTCTGCATGATTTCAATTTCATGTAACAAGATGCCCCTACTTTGTGTCCCCTGGTGTCTTTCATGCCCACTTTCCTTTCTCCTTTTGTATGTTTTCTCCCCCCATGATGCCATAATCTCCTTCAGGGTTGAGGCTTTATTTTCAGTCATTTTAACATTTAGTAAAAATGTAATAATTTTTAGTAATTTTATCTCCAGTACTTAGCACCATGACTGGCATATAGTCAGAACTTAATAAATGTTTACTGCATTAGACTGGATATTCAGAAATGTGCCCATTGCCTAAAATAATCCTACCTCACCCTACCCTATCTAGCTTCCCCCTTGCCTTCATATAACTAACTTTGATAAAAGCAAGATGGACTTCAATCCTATAACTCCCACCAGAGAACAATATTCATTTGACTTCCACTTAATCTTTATTCCTCTTTATGCTTTTAGTGTCCTGACTAAGAAGAAGAAGGGAGATGCCCAAGGATCTCGAGGTCATACACACCCATGGACCCAACTGGATTTACTAGATTTATTGTAGAAAATGTTATATAGAAATGTTATATAATATTATTTGCTATTTTGGGCTTATATGCTCTAAAGGTTGAAAAGATAGCTGAAATTCACCAGCTGTTAGTATTCAACACGTTTGAAACAGGCAAGTAGGTGGCACAATACGTGAAGTAGGACTCAGAACCAGGAAGCCTTGAATGTGAATCTTACTTCAGGTTCCCACACACAAATACACTATCTCTGGGACCCTCAGCAAGTCACTTAAACTCACCCAGCCTCAGTTTCTTTTTCTGTAGCATGGGATAATAAAAGCATTTATCTACCCAATCATGAAATAACATGGTTCTTTACCAACCTTAATATTCTATATAAATTCTGGTTACTATGATTCACACCCTCCATCTTCATACCCTCATATGTCGATTTCACTCTTTGCTTTTCCGTTTTGTCTCTACCCTTTTATTATAACTAGCCTCCTTGAGTCAATATTTGTAGCATTATATGGTGAAAAAAGCCCCGGATTTAAATTCAAAGGACCCTGGTATGCTATTTTGCCCAGTTATATGGAGAAACATTTTTTAAACATTTGGTTATTTTTAAAGTTTTGAATTCAAAATTCTCTTCCTTCCATTTTCCTCTCTATGATGGTGTTACTTGGTCTTCCTGAGACTGAATGCCTTCATCTGTAAAGTGATGCAGTTGAGTGAGATGATCTCTACACTGTCCTTTGACCTCTAAATCTTACGTTCTTACTCCAGTGCTATACGAAGTGCTTGATTTAGAATCAGAGGACTTGAGCTCAAATTCTGCCTCTGACTCTATGTATGTGACCTTGGCTAAGTCACAACCTCCCTGAGCCTCAGTTTCCTCATCTAAAACATGAGGGAGTTGGATTAACTGGTCTCTGAGATTCATTCTACATTAAAATTTTTATGCTATCTTTCCAGCTCTAAATCTGATTCTGTTTCTCTCAAGTAGGTTGTTATTGCACCTACTCTCCTCCCTGATTCCAAGCTCTAGAGGAATTTTTTTCAATATAATAAAAAGTTCAAGTTATCAAAGGGTTAACCAGCTATGAAGGACTAGTGTAAGGAGATTCTATAACCTACTGAATTTAGGAGCATTTCTTTCAATAAATTCTCCATTCTCCACAGTAGTGTCTTTGCCAAGTTGTCTCCTTTCCTACCACCATACTCCTACTTTAGGAGTGTGAGGAAGGGTGGGTAAAGGAAAATGGGGATATTTAATAATGTTAGAAGCCAAGACACGTTCTCCTACTATTAGAGGCAGCTTTGTCACAGGGATCTCTAATGAAAGCTTTGGTTCTTGGGGGATTTTTTTCACCCATGCTCCTTTGGTCTTCCTGCTGAGTGTGTTGACCAAAGCAGGGAGCTGTGGTTTCCTTAGTAAAGCCAATTCAAGCAAGCTGGAGACCTCATGGATTGCTGTAAGGCCCCTGGTTCACTCCATGGTATGTAATGAATCAGAAACTTACCAGTGTCTTGATTCATGTACTGGAAATGTGTAAATGTACAAGTACAACCCTGTTGTGATTTTCATGCCCATTACAACAAACTCAAACAAGGAAAAAACTAGTGTCTTTCTGGTTTCTGATTGGACAAACTATCCGGTGAATTATTTCCTAATTTATTTTAACAAAATCTTAGGTTTAGATGAAATTTAAAATGTCTCAGTCTTACTTCAGATACATTTCTCAGGAAAAAATGTATATTTATTTAGTTACACCATTACAACACTAAATATTTTTTTGCTTATTTTTGTTTCTTTATTTGTTTTTAAGAACTGTGTTGATTTCGTATTAGAGTATTGGCTATGAGAATCTAAAATCAATTTTGAATATTACTATGGTCTTGAAAAATTCATTAAAATTTTCTGAATCTCATTTTCATCATCTGCAACACAGAAATAATATCCCCTCCCATCCCCAGACTCTTTGAAATGATAGATAGATGAATAACACATTCACTGTGGAACTGTGTGATGTTCTCTGGAAACAGACAATGGAGATAGCTAAATTACCTTAACTTAATGCTTTGGAGAATCAGGGTCATGTTTTTCCCCAGCAGAATCTAAAAATTGTACAATAGTGATGGGATAATAAGGGACACCAATCTCTTCTAATGAACAATTCAACGCAATATACTTTTAGTTGTATTGTAAATATATTCTTGTCCATGTTGACAAATAATTGGAACATGATATTTAATCCATGTTTTTTTTTTTGTTTGTTTGACTGATTGTTTTTCTTCATAGTCCTTGAGTCAGTGCTCTGCACAGAGTGTGTTCTTAATAAATGCTGTTTTTGTGACCTCTTTTGTTCTCATGAGTTAAACTGTCATTTCTATAATGATAATTCCCAGACTGTACATCTATTCCCAATTTTTTTTTTACTGAAATTCAGTCCAACATCACCAATTGCCTATTAGATATTTTCAACTTGATGTTTGAGAAATTCTTAAATCAATCTTTCTAAAATGTATCATCTTTCCACTACATGCTATTCTTTTCCAAATTTCTCTTTCTATACTGGTCATATTCTTCTAACCTCACAGATTCAATACCTTTGCATGAGTTTAACCTCCTCAACATACGTAATTAGGTGATGAATATTCCCATTTCTCCCTCCAAAACACAGCCAGCACTTTAGTTTAGGCCCTACCTTATTGTAGGATTCTCCTAATTGATCTCTCTGCCTCGAGATTCACATCATTCCTTCCTAGATATGCTACAGAGTTCTACCAAAATAATTTTTCATAGGTGTAGCCTCTCCCAAACTCAAAAAGTCCATTGTTTGTCTTGTGCAACTACACTCTTTTATCTAATTTTTACATTCCCTCATTCTTGACCCCAACCTATCTTTTAAGTCTCACTGGACATTGAAATGTCCTCTACATTCTGTCATCCAACCTAACTGATCTTCTCTGTGTTTATCAAGCATGTAAACTATTGAACCCCTACTCAGAAACAAATCTGATTTCCAGGGAATTAAAATTCTGATTGGATACAGCGCTTGCAAAGACTATGTCCTTGCATATGTAAATGGGTTATAATTTCAGAAGGGAGATGCTAGTAGTTGGGGGAACAGAAAGATACACAGACTGAGAAAGCCTTTTGTAGAAAAAAAAGGGAGGGATTAGAGTCTTGAAGAAAAGAAGGGAAGTCAGGATATAGAGGCTAGGACAGAAAGCATTTTAAGCATAGGAGACAGACAATGAAAATGTTGTGAAGTTTATAAATCAAAGAACTTGGCAGAATTTTGGATATGCAGGGAACATGGGCAAGAAGACCCAAGAGGTCCTAGGTTGTGAACCTAGGTGATTGAGAGGGTGATGGTGCTCTCAACTACAGTGGGAAAATTTAGAAGATGGAAAGACTTTTATTTGAGGGGAGGGGAAAGATAATGAGTTCTGCTTTAGACAGGTTGAATTAAAGCTATCTAGGTAATACCTAGTTTAAGATGTTCGACAGGTAAGTATTTTTGAGAAATTATTGATTGGGAAAAGGTTGGCCTGGATGTATAGATCCGAGAATCATCTACACAGAGATAATATTTGAATGCATGGAAACTGATGAAATCACCAAATGAGATAGTATAGAGAAAGTCAAAGACAGACACCAGAGGGATACAACCTGCATAAAGATCCAGAAGACTGAGAAGGAACATTCAGATATATAGAAAGAACAAAGGATACAGTGACATGAAAACCCAGAGAGGAGAGAGCATCCAGGAAAAGAGTAGGATCAAAGGCTGAAAAGAGGTCTAGAAAGATGAGTACTGAGAAAAGACTGTTAGATTTGGCAATTAAGGTTTTGGATGGAGTTTATTTGGAGAAAGTTATTTTATTTAAATGGTAAGGCTGAAAACTAGACTGGAGAGAGTATAGAAGTGAGTCAGAATTGTAGATAATTTTTTCAAGAAGTTTATTCATGGAAAAAAATGAAAAGATGTAGGACAACAGTTAGTAGGAATGATCAAGTACTAGGTTTTTTGTTTTTGTTTGACTTCCTTTTGTTTTAAAGAATGGGGAAGCAATGAGACTATAGTAGGGAGCAATAAAGCTATTGGTAGACAGGGAGAAATTGGAGATGAGTGATATAATAAGAGTGATAGAGGAGGCCATCTACCAAAATGAAATGGAATGGGATCTATTGTGAATGTGAAGGGGTTACCTTGTCTAGGAGAAGGGCCACCTCTTCATATGAGGTAGTGGTAAAGAAGAATATATTGGGGAAATACATTTAAGTGGTTAGGTAAAGAAAGGAGACAAGAGAATAGGCAGCAAATGACCTCTATTTTGTTTTATGGCTGAGCAGCTAGGTAGCACTAAAGTCAGGAAGATTCATCTTCCTGAGTCCAAATCTGGCTTCAGACACTTGCTAGCTATGTGACCCTGGGCAAGTCATTTAACTTTGCCTCAGTTTCTTCATCTGTAAAATGAGCTGGAGAAGGAAATGACAAATCACTGTAGCATCTTTGCCAAGAAAACCCCTAATGGGGTCACCAAGAGTCAGACACAACTGATCAACAGCAACAACCATTTGAATATACTTTCTCTTTCCCTTCCTATCCTATATCCTCTCTCTTCCTTTTAGATGCAGTTCAAGTATCATCTTCTATATGATGCCTTTCCTTATCCCATAAACTACTATTACCTGCCCTCCCAAATTATCTTTTATTTAATGACTACGAATATTTTTGGGTTTACGCTATAAATATTTTTCTATAGGTAATGTTTCCCCATTAGAATATAAGCTCATTGAAAATTAGTTTTGTTTCATTCTTTGCATTTGTGTCCTCTGCACTGGTCAGACACATAGTAGGTGCTTAATAAATGCTTATTAATTATTTAGTGAATGAACAAGTATAGTGGAAATATAGGCCAAAAGGAGCTTTTTTGATGGCGAAATAAAAAAAATAACTACAGATGGTTTGCGTGGGAATAATTTCATGTTTACTTTGTCTCTCCATCCAAGACAATGGAAGGCTTAAGACATCATTTCAAGGAAGTTTCTTTTGATGTTACTCACATAGGTCGTAGATTTAGAGTTGGAAAAGACCTTAGAGGTTGTCTAATCCAAATTTTCTAATGTTTAATTCCAACTTTTGTTAGTTACTAAAAAGAGGATCTGACAAAAATCTTCCATTACATTAAAAAAACAAAAAACATTGTTCTCTCTTTCATGAGTCATTCACTTCCCTTGGATTGGACGATATTGCTATTATCTGACAGTGTTTAATACCTTGCCTGAATTGTGGAAAAATAAAATAAACTGCATGCTTTGGAAATGGGTTCTTTGTTTTTATTTAAATTGGTTTTATCCAAGAACAAATTATCTTTTCTATCCAAGCAGTAAAAGGCCAATCTACAAATTTTCAGGGCATTCTTTCTGGGAATGATGGGCAGATGGAAAACCCAAAATCAGTGATGTAACTTCTGAATTTGTGGGGGAAATGATTTTAAAGAAACTTGCGCCAATAAGTTTATGTATGCAACATCAATTTTCTTCCAAGTCTTTCAGCCAAGGCCCTGGGTTATTCCTATCACTTCCATCTAAATAAATAGGGATTTTTCCATTCAAATTCACTGACTTGCTCAAGGGGTTGAGATATGTAAGAGAAAGAACTCAGGATACTTTCCATGTTTAGTTAGGTATCTGAGTGGTGCAGTGGATAAAGTATTGGACTTGACATCAGAAAGTCCTGAATTCAAACACAAACACAGACACTTACTAGTTGTGTGATCATGAATGACTCAATGAGTTTCATTTTGCTCATCTGTAAAATCGTGGTGATAATAGCACCTAATTTCACAGGATGTTGTGAGGACTGGTTTACATGGTTCAGTCATTTTTTCAGTCATGTCCAACTCTTTGAGACTGCATCTGGGGTTTTCTAGGCAAAGATACTAGAGAGGTTTGCCATTTCCTTCTCCAGCTTATTTTATAGATGAGGAACAGAGATTTAAGTGACTTCTCCAGAGTCACCAAGCTAGTAAATGTTGGGGCTGAATTTGAACTCAGGAAGATGAGTCTTCCTGACTCTAGGTCTGGGACTCTATCCATTGTACCATCTCCTCACCTGTTGGGAGGATTACATGTAATAATATAAAGTAATAAAGTGCTGCTTAAATGCTATTTTCTAGGACTGTGACTTAGTAGAACTAGGACTTCCTTTTGGCACTACTACAATCTCTCCAACCCTGTGTAGGGCTTTGATTCTCTCCGACCCTCAGTTTCTTTATCTATGAAAAAAGGCAGCTTCCAAAGCAGCTAAAGTATCCTTACTATTAATACATCAATTTGTTTAAAGGACTGCCACTTAGAAATACAGACATATGAAGAATTAGCATTGTTCTCCTATTACAAATCAGCTGGAATAATGAGCCAACCTGTATCCTACTAGAAAGAAGAATTACAGGTCAGATAAAGCAGTTTCCTCATAATCCTAAACTGCCAAAACTGGAAAAAAACTTTAAAATCATTTAGCTAAATCCCATTGTGTTACATATGAGGCCAAGGGAAATAGAATGACTTCTATAAGTGAACACAGCAAGTGAGCATCATTCCTGGGCAAGGGCTCTCCTGTCTTCTAGTCTGATCACATTTAGATCTGACCATTCACTTCTCTTCCTCAGTAAACTTCACTGACTCCCTATTATCCCCAGAAACAAAATAGAAATGATTGTTTGGCCGTGAAAATCATGTGCAACCCAGCAAGAACATAGCTTTCCCTTCTATAATTGCTTGTTGACTGATTTCAGTCACGCTACAGTCTGGAGAGTCTTACTATTCCTTGTTGGTGGATCTCCACCATGTCCCCTCATACCTGACCTCCACCTTTTAGATTGCCCAAGTTCTAGAAAGACTCAGGGCAAGCACTTATCACCTCT
>JAQQSK010005293.1:0-14972 GCA_028658325.1 Potorous gilbertii
GTGTGTGCACGTGTGTGTGTGCACGTGTGTGTGTGTGCGTGTGTGCGTGTGTGTGTGCGTGCGTGTGTGCGTGCGTGTGTGTGCGTGTGTGCGTGTGCGTGTGTGTGTGCGTGCGTGTGTGCGTGCGTGTGTGTGCGTGTGTGCGTGTGCGCGTGCGTGTGCGCGTGTGCGTGTGCGTGTGTGTGCGTGTGTGCGTGTGTGCGTGCGTGCATGAGTGTGTGTGCGTGTGTGTGTGTGCGTGTGTGTGTGCGTGTGTGTGCGCGTGTGTGCGTGTGCGTGCGTGCGTGTGTGTGCGTGCGTGTGTGTGTGCGCGTGTGTGTGTGCACGTGTGTGTGTGCACGTGTGTGTGTGTGCGTGCGTGTGTGCGTGTGTGTGTATGTGTGTGTGCGTGCGCGTGTGTGTGTGTGTGTGTGTGCGCCCTAAAGGCCTTTCTAGCTCTTTAAATCATGACTCCAGTTCCACTTCATCTGTAATTGATGTAGGGACTGGACAAGTGATTTCGTAACATAATAAACATAATAAACTAGACAAGGACAAGGTAAAGCAGACAGTCTCATCCACCATTATAGAAACTATCTGATGACCTTGGATAAGAGACTGGATGGATTACTTTAACCCTGCAGTCTTAAGTCAAAGATTTCCTTAACAATAGTAAAAGATTTAGTCACCTCCTTTTTTTTACCCCACCACTGCTAAGGATGTCTCAGTTAGACAGCAAATCCTGCCACCTTATTTCTAACCATTCCCCCAGAAACTCCAACTTTGCCTCTGTTTTTGGTCTCCTGTTGGCTCTCTTCCCTTTCCTTCCACCTTTACACTGGGGACTGGATGTTGGGACACAAGTTCTCCCAAGATGAATCCTTTTGAGAAAGTCACTTTCTACCATGTGGCTCTCTAAACTATTAGAACAAACGTAATGTGTTCTTTCAGTCTCTCAGGTTATTTGACCTCCAGTCTCATCTATGGGACCTCCAGGAATCCGTAGTGAGAAATTTCCCAACAGGGACTCCCATATGAGGAAATTCTCTTTTCCCATGCTGGTTTGTACTCCCTCTGCACTTCAGAGTCTTGGACCAAGGCCAGAGCAATGAGGAGGTTGAGAGTCGTACCCAGGATATGACTCCTCTGACTTCCAGGACAGTGCTCATTCCACTACACCCTGATCCCTCTCTCAACTTCCTCACTTTCTGTGGACAGTAAGTTAAACTGAGATTCACAACTTACATGGTCCTGCTTCCAATCCTGGCCCTCTAACCATTTCACCGCCCTGCCTTCTTGTTCTGTTTAAGCTTTATTTTAAAACTTGGAATGTGCTAGTGTTCCTTGTGCATACATAAAATGCCAATCGAACAAGTAAACCTGCCCCTAATTATTGGGCTGACAGAGGAATGTGCCCTCCCCTGCTTGGCAGAGGGCCTTCTCTGCTTTCTTTTGATTTCAGAGGCTTGGGTCATTGAGAATTACTGGGGAGCCAGAAGGGAAGAGAGCCTTTAAAAACAAGCTTCTCCCATAGGCTGACTAATCATGATGCAACAGGATTTGTAAAATCCCCTCCAGGCTCTGAAGCCTTAGTCGGTGGCAAAATTGGACAGGTAATCTGTCTGAAGGGAGTAATTACCAGACTGGGGAAGCAAGACTTCACCAACTTTGTAGAGAGAGATTGAGGCCTTTGGCTTTTGTCGTTATGAGCTGAGCCCCTAGTTTTGACTGGACAGTTTTCAAAAGACTTTCCATATGAAGTTACCTATTTAGAAGAGAAACAATCTCCTTAACAAAGAGAGAGTAATCAATAGCAGGGTATGTGTTTGGTCTCTGTCTCCTCCTCTTTCCTCTCCTGTGTGTCAAAGTCAGGACTTGAACTCAGATCTCCCAGACTCTAGGGCAGCTATGTAACTCAATGGATAGAGTGCAGAGCCTAGAGTCAGGAAGCCATTATCAAATCTGACCTTAAACACTTACTAGCTTGTGTGATCCTGGGCAAGTCACTTTACCCCATTTGCCTTAGTTTTCTCATCTATAAAATGAGCTGGAGAAGGAAATGACAAACTACTCCACTATCTTTGCCAAGAAAACCCCACATGGAATCACAAAGATTTGGGCACAACTTCACTACCAAAAACAACACCTGAATTCATCAACACTTTTTACCCAATTGCTGTTTTTTTCCTTCTATCCTAAATCAATCACTGAAAGCTTATGTGTATTTAGAGCTTAATGGTCCCAAAATTTCTTAAGAGTTTCAAGATCACAATTTACCCAAAACCATTTATCTACTCATATTATCTTATTGTCCTCAAGATGTAATGCAAATCAGCCTGGTATCCATGGTCATCCGTAAAGTCTTTCTTCTATTTACTTCATCTCACACCATTGCTTTGATACAATCCTTTACTACAGGCAAACAAGTCAATTCATCTTTTCTTGAAAAGGCCAAAAGCCCTTTCTTTCTGGCTTTGCTCACACAGTTCATGAAATGTCCTGCAACTCTTGTTTTCTGGCTGAAGTTCCACCCTTCAAGACCAACTTCAAATTTTCAGCACAAAGCTCTTACATCAATGATCCTGGTTTAATTAACTTAGCTCAATCTTTAAATCAAGGACAACTTGATTAATATTTTACTTAAAGTATGCTTTTCCTATCCTAATGTTTACTCCTTTGATGACCACTCCCTGGAATAGAATATGGCTCAATGAAAGTCCTTACCCCCTATATAATTAAATTTATAAGAACCAGTTAGTACATCCTAGGCATTACTTTGGCAGCAATAAGCATACGTTCCACAGTAAATTACACACACTCAGTCTTTGCTCTGCATCCAATGAAAGGATTTTGCTAAATATAGGGCCCAAGAGACTATGATGAGTTTTGCCAACTGTAGGGTCTTCCCCAAAGGAGATGGGTGGGTGCTGGAGCCACCCAGATTCACCTACCCAGACCTAAGGCACTTATCCTCTGCACTACTCATTTGGTATTTAAGAAGAAGCAGCCTTTGAACATGCCCTGTCTTCTCAGGGAAACTGTTAAGTCTCTTGAGCTGTGGGGTTTTAGTTTCATTGTATTCATACCACTTAACAAAGAAGCAGATTTTAGACATTCAATTAAATTTCAATTCAATAAATGATTATTTATTGAATAATGTCTACTATGTGCCAGCTACTGTGCTAAGCACTGGGGATACAAAAAAAAAAAGATTGTCGCCCCGACTTCAAGGAGCTTACAATGTAACGGGTGCTCAAATGTCTCTTGAGGCAGCATGATGTACGGTGAAAAGGTTTGATTTGGAATTGGAGGACTGGTTCAAATCTTGTTTCTGTGGTTAACTAGTCACTTGATCTTCGGCAAATCACTTAATTTCTCTAGATTTGTTTCCTCACCTGTTAAATGAAAGGATTTAACTAGGTAACTTTTGAAATTCCTTACAGCTTTTGATCTATGATCATTCAAGAGTTGATGATGATGGGCCAGACTAGAACTAATTTCTTCCAAAGTTAAATTTCATTATTCCTCCCTTACTCTAGTTTCTGAAGAAAGGGTGCTCCTTTTCATCACCCAGGCCATTCTATTTACATTCATCCTTGATCCCCAGTCTCTCTCACCTCCAGCAGATTGTCTCATCATCATCCCCACTTTCTAATCTTACATGTTCCTCATCTTGTGGTACCTGCTCGGCTGCTTACAATATGATCAAATCACTCTATGTAAAAAATAGCTCCAAAACTAACAAACAAAAACTCTCACTAAATTCTCCCTCCAAGTATCATCCTCTATCTCTTTTTCTTTTCTCAGCTAAACTCCTTGAAAAAGCAGTCTAAGGGGAAGTAGAATAGACTAGCACCAGCTCTGGAATCTGGAGGACCTAAGGTCAAATTTGACCTCAGATACTTACTAGGGTGTGACCCTGGACAAGTCACTTAACCCTAATTACCTCGCCCCTCCAAAAAAAGTAGTCACTCATGTAGTTCCATTTCTTCTCTTCTCAACTACCTTTTAAACATTCTTCACATTAGCATCCAATCTCATTACTCAGATGAAATGCCTTTTCTCAGGCCTTATCTTTGAATTCAACAGTAGGATTTGATACCGTTGAACACTTTTCTCTCTTCCTGTATTTGCTCTCCCCTTTGGTTTTTCATAGGACATGTCATCATCCCTCCTCCTTTCCAGTTTCTATCTCCTCCCCTCCCCTCTCCTATCTTTCCATTCCTTCTCAGTCTCATGTTCAGAGCTTCCTTCACATCATGCCAATTAACTATGGATGTTTTCCCAAGGCATTGTCCTTGGTCCTCTTCTCTTTACTCTCTTCCCTCTCTCACATATTGATTTTATCAGCTCCACTGTGTTCAATGGTGATTTCTCTGCAGATAATTCCCAATGAATATATCCAACCCTAGTTTCTTTCCTGGGTTCTGGTCTGGCATCACCAACTATATACTGGATAAGTACCACCAACATGTGAAAAATAGATCTCATTATACTTTCCTCCAAACTCACTCCTCTCCCTAATTTCCCTATTATGGTGGAAAGGAAAAGGGAAGGGAAGGAAAGGGAATTTATTGTTTGTTTTGTGTTAGGTACTGTCCTAAGGTATCATCACACTTTTGATAACCATTTAAGATCATTTGAACCCAAATAGGGGTTAAAGCCTGAACTAATCAACCAGAAGAAGCACCCTGGCATAACAGACATGCTTTGCTTTGCTCTCTGAGCAAACTCAAAATGCCCCTTTCTGTGTCAGCAACTGAAGCTGACCAAGAGTATTCTTCTGTTTATGACCACTAAGGACTCAATGCCTGGGACCAGACACTGTCGTGAATAGTGGAGCTTTTCTTAAATTGGTATTTTATGGACATATGTTTTGTAGGGGAAACACGGATGTCCTGGGATTGTAATTTCAATTGACACTTTGTCACTTCTCTTATTTTATTGTATTTACAATTTATTCAACCAGGAAGCTTCCTTTGTCATGCCATGGTTAAAAACATATGGAAGCTATAATTTTTGAATGACACAGATATCCTGAATTGGAATTTCTCCAATTTGTATAAAAGGTCTTCCATAATTTAGTTATCTCAGTCAGAATTATCTTCTGACACCATGCACATGACTGCTAGCTTAAGGGAATAAGCAATATGAAAACATATATATATATATATATATATATATATATATATATATATATATATACACACACACACACACACACATATCACCTAGCTTGTTTGCTTCTTTGACCAAACTTCCAGGTTGACATTTCTAATCCCCCAGATCGCAATTTGGGGTTATTTTTGACTCCTCACTCATACTTGTTCATCCCTATTATGTGCCAAATCCTATCGTTCCTATCATTATTTCTCATATATTCCCCCTTCTCTTCATCCACTGAACTAGTTCAGATCCTCAGATCTCATGATTAGACTATTGAAGTCGCCTCCTAATTGATCTCCCTGCTTCAGGTTACCCCTTATTCCTATCTATTCTCCACAAACTGCAAAAGTGACATTCTTAAAGTCCAGGGTTGACTCTGTCACCTCCCTACTCAGTGTTTAACTCCATTGGCCCTCCTGCTCCCTTTAGAATAAAAATCCTCTGCTTGGCCTTTAGAGCTCTTGATGTTCTTAACTCTTTATACTTTTCCAGTTTTCTTACACATTATTCTCCTCTGTGAACTCTAGGTTCAATCATAGTGGCCTACTTATTTTGCCCCACACATGACCTCCATTTTCCATTTGCATGCCTTTGCACTAGCTCTCCTTCTGCTTGAAATAGTCTTCCTTTTTACCACCATTTCTTAGAATCCTTGATTTCTTTTTTTAAAATTTTTTCTTATTATTTTATCTTTAATTCATGGAATAAAACAAGTTTTTCCATAACATAGTATAATGAAAAATGATGATTGCACATGAAACTGCCATAAGTTGTGTACAACTTACTATTCTTTTAAAATATATGATCAAGTTATCATGCAAATTTATTTTGTTTCCCCTTTCTTCCCCCATTTCCTCTGGTTTCTTTCAAGTGGTTTCTTTCAAGATTCAGCTGGTGTCCTCTTTAGAAGAGAACTTTCCTGCCCCCTCTCCCCATATCAGTACCTGGTGGTAACTGTTCTGTATGTATCTTTATATACCTAAACATGTGTCTATACATATTAGGTCTATATGTTCTTCCTCCTATTAGACAATAAGGTCTTTGAGAATAGACACTGCTTCCCTTTTGTCCCTTAATCTCCCTCCCTTAGCAGAGTGCCTGACTCTTAACAAAGGCTTGTTGATTAATTAACCCTGAGGGAAGAAATTTTTTAGAAGACAAAATTGATGTAGATCATATAATCATATCTCTAAAACTAAAAGGGATTTTGGAAGTCATCCAGTCCAAACCCTTATCTTATATGTGAGAAAACAAAGAAGCTGTATGGAAAATAAAGGACTTGGCCAACGTCTTGCAGATAGTTTGTATCAGAGGCAGAATGTGAAAACAGGTCACCTGTTTTCCAGCTTGCACTAATTGTACCCTAATTCCAAGAAAATGTACTTTCCAGTTATCTCTTCACAGAAAACATTATCATGGTCAACTAATAACCTAGAGGGCAGTCTTGATGTCAAATTTAATATTTATGCTTTGCTTAATTAATCTCTTTCATGATGGAAAGGAGAGAGGCACCTCTTTCTGTTCACAGTTGTCATAACTAGCTTGATGGGCAGTATTTCCTATATCTCACCAGAGAAGTTCCTTGGCACCTTTAACCACAGGTGCCAACTTTGTGCAGCTAGGTGTTGCAGTGGATTGAGTTCCAGGCCTGGAGTCAGGAAGACATAAGTTCAAATCCAGACTCAGATATCTACTAGTTGCGTGATCTGGGCAAGTCACTTAACCCTATTTACTTCCTCATAAAATAAGCTGGAAAAGGAAATGGCAAACCACTCCAGTATCTTTGCCAAGAAAACCCCAAATGGGGCCAGAAAGAGTTGGACATGACTGAACAAGAAGCGAACTCTGATCCACCAAGAGATCTCAATCTTTAACCAGTTGAATTTGAAGCTGACAA
The DNA here is from genome assembly GCA_028658325.1 of Potorous gilbertii. Lineage (NCBI taxonomy): Eukaryota > Metazoa > Chordata > Mammalia > Diprotodontia > Potoroidae > Potorous > Potorous gilbertii. Next base: position 7,043 of record JAQQSK010005293.1, read on the forward strand.
GTGTGTCCCTGGCAGTCTAGCTTGAGAAGGGAGCTATATCTCCAGCAATAATATATTCCAGAAAGAGCTAGGATGCACAATTTATATGTATTGTAGTTGGAGTAAAGAAGAGCTGGATACAAATCTTATCTCAGACACTGAATAGCTGTGCACCCCTGTACAAATCACTGCCTCAGTTTCCTCATCTGAAAAGTTGGGATAATTACACCGATTTTACAGAGTTCTTGGGAGGGACCAAATGAAATACCATGTTCTGAAAAACCTTAAAGCACTATGTAAATGCTAGCTCTTGGTAAGGCTTTGGAGAAATTATGGGAATTCTCAGCAAAAGCAGGGGTACCCAGACTTAAACAGTCCAACTCCCTTAAACATTCCCAACTTAAGGTCCTTTGCTTACCCTGGTGCTGCCTACCAACTGCCATTGAAGGTAACAATCTATTCCCCATATGGTGTAGTTTGCAGGGAGTAAGGAAATACAGATAAGGGTGAAGACTTTAGATAATTTTCACTGAATCAGGTGTTCAATATGGCTTCAATATCTTGCTTTCACTGAATTTCCAAAATACCATAATGCCTGTATGCAAAAGCAAATTATCTAAATCTGAATACGATGGGATAGAAGAATTAGTTACTGGACTGTTGGGGAATAAGACAAGTATGTTTCAGGGTTCCAGAACCACAGAACATCAAAGTTGGAAGCACCTCAGAAGCAAGCAAGTCCACCTTGTGCCAGAACAAGAATCCCTTCTTAAACATCCCCAACAGGTAGTCATCTAGTCTTTTCCTAAAGATTGTCAGAGAGGGGGAAACCACTCTTTCCCAAGGAAGCTTTTCACTCTTGGATAGTTCTGATTATCATTGAGGTAGGAAAGTGAAGGCAGTGAATAGATCTTTCAGCCTGGAGTCAAGAAGGCCCATGTCTAAATCTCTTCCCCAACACCTGCCCTCAGTGTAGAAAGTGACACTTCCTCAAACACCCTTACCTTCCAGTTCCTCAATGTATTAATTTCCCATGATCTACTTCTTCGTTCCACTTCAGCTACACAAAGAGCAGGTCATATCTTTGATCTTGCTGTTACCCACAAAATGTATCACTTAAATGTTCATGAACTCTGATGTCCCCCTATCTAATCACAATCTGAGGTCATTCCACTATTCCCTCTCCCTTGCAGCCCCAAACCCCTGTCCTTCGTCTTCATCGAGACCTCCGATCCCTCAACGCCTTAGTTTTTCTCAGTCCATCACTGACTGCACTGCACTCTCGTCCCTTCTGTTTCTTGACCCCTCAGAGAATCAGTTGAACTCTACACTGTTTTCTCTTGAATCCTTTGCCCTTTCACCAATCTTAACCCTTTCAAGCTTTAGTCAAGGATTATTCCTGGCCAAGTCCAAGTTAAATATATCCAAGTCCTTCAATAATTTTTTTTAGCCACTAAATCAAATGGTCTTTTTAAAAATTCCAATTATTTTTGGGCTTTAGACACTGTTGACTCTCCCCTCCTGTACACTTCTGACACCATGACACCACTCTACTGATTTCCCTATTGTCTGATTGTTTTTTCCTCAGTCTTTTGTCGAATCATTCTTTTCTTATCTACTAGTTTTGTGGTTCTTTTAACACTCTGTTCTAAGTCTTCTCTACATTCTCCCTTTGGTAATCTTATCAGCTGCCACAGGTTCAGTTATCTTAATAAAGACTGTTTACATTAGCTTTTTTTTTTTGTGGTTATTGCTATTTCACACCATCATGACATATTGAGTTTGTAATCTATGAACAGCACCAGGTTTATTTTGGACAAATCTCTAACTATATGAGTTCATTTTAGTCATATCATATTACTGAGTTTATAATGTCTAGGACATTTAGGTAGAGATTCAGTAAATAGATGGTAAAAGAAGACTAGTGACCAGGAGAAATTAATCAATCAACATTTATTAATTACCTACTATGTGCCAGGCACTGTGCTAAATGCTGGGATTACAAAAAAGAGACAAAAAACAATCCCTTCCCCCAAAGAGTTTATAATCACATTGGTTAGATATGATAAATTAGATGAATTAGGGCTGTATTTGTGTGTCAGGTTTGTACAAAATTGTTTCCACGTTGTCTCCTTCCTTTAGACTGAGAGCAGGGATGATTTTTACCTTTGTATCCCCAACATTTAGTATAGTGGCTAGCACATAGTAGGTACTTAATAAATATTTATTGGCTGACATATTCCTTATGCTGTGGTGTCAAACAAATAGAAGTGGATCCCTGAGAGCTGCATATTGACTTAGAAAACCACAAATTCACATTATCCATATTATATTTTTATTTATTTTGTTAAATATTTCCCAATTCCATTTTAATCTGGTTCAGGCCATCGGAGGAGTTTTGAGGACACTTGCAGCCTGAAGGCAGTGAGTTTAATACCTCTGGTTTAGACCATTGAGAATTTCAGTGACTTTCCCAGTCACACAACCATGATGGTGCATCAGAAGCAGGACTGAACCCTAATCTGTCTGTTTATGGCTATTCTTATGTATTTAAAGGATTATTCTCTGTGGGCATAACCTTATTTTGTTTGGCGCCTGAGAGCAGGATCAGGAGCAGTGGTTCAGAGTCATAGAAAGACAGACTGTGTTTTAACATAAAGAAAACCAGTTGGTTCGGAACAGAATTAGAACAGAATGATCTTCTTATGACTAGTGGCTGTCAAATGAAGGCTGGATAAAATACTGGGTATGTTGTTGATGTGTCTGTGCTTTGGATTCTGTGGTTTCTGTTGTTCCATTGTGTTCTCTGAGGGTCCATTCTATTGTATCTTCTTTTCTGTACCCTTCTCCTGAGTCCTTAGACTCACAAGTCTATCTCTTCATGTTTTCTTAGGTCTACCAAGATAAAACTATATAGGACCTCTAAAGAAAGTCAAACTCCAGAGTTAACTACCCCAATGTGGTAGATAAAGCAGAGAGCTAGACTTAAAGAAACAAATATTTATTGGTTGTGTGACCCTTGGTCAGGTCACTTGACCTCGGGGCCTCAGTTTCCTCATATGTAAAACAAGGAGGTTGGACTCTGATTATTTCAAAGTAGCTCCCTGCTCTAAATCGTTGATCCTATTCCAACCAATCAGAACTCCATTTCCTTCCTACAACTGTTTCAGGAAGGTGTTAGGGTGGAAGCAATCTGGTGGAATTAATTCACACTGGTGTGTGTGAATTAGCCCTCAGCCTTCACGGGATATTTTCATTTGTAAAATAATAACTCACATTTCTTTATCACTTTAAGATTTGTAAAATGCTTTATAAATATTACCTCATTTTATCTTGACAACAACCCTGGGAAGTAGGTGCTCTATTACCCCATTTTATATAGAGGATACTTGAGGTGACAGAGGTTAAGTGACTTTCTCAGTCACATAACTAGTATGTGTTAGGATTAGTGACAGCTGGAGATCAACACTGACTTGACTGAACTTCATTAACTTGGTTGAGTCTCTAAACACCTCCCCCACACCCTCCCCCCAAACAAAAGCTTAACAGTGCCTTTCCATAAATGTTCAAGTTAAAATTGGACTGGAGCCTGTGTTTGAAGCTGGATTTGAACTCAGGTCTTCCTGACTCCAGGAGGAGTGCTCTATTCACTGAAGATATTAAATTATTTTTTTTTTTGCCTGCAGCCCTGCCTCTAGGTTAGGTCCCCTAAGCTATCCTAATTCTCACAACGTTCATTCTGAGCTCACAGGCTCTCTTAAAAAAAAAAAATTCCTAGTTTTTCCCCAAAGGTCAGTACAGTGATAGGGTGACCTTTCGTGTGACTTGATTGTAGTAATAGGTAACATCTTTATCAAGATTTAAGGTTGGCAATGCACATTACATACGTTCACTCATTTGATCCTCATAATGGTCTGTGAGGGTAGGTGCTATTACTATTTTACAAATGAGGAAATTGAGACTGAGGGAGGTTAACTAACTTGCCTCAGGATCACACAACCAGTAAGTTTTTGAGCCAGAATTTGGACTCAAGTATCCCTGATACCAATTCCAATGACGTATTCGTTGTGCCCCTAAGTAAACCACACTTGATTCCCCCTAAAATGTCTTTACTGAAGTATCAATCTGTCCTGCTTTATGAATAGCCATTTCCTTCTCTCGGCAATCATTTATAATAACTCTATTTACAGAAATTTCCTTAATGCCCAACTTCCCAGGGATACAGCTTGGTAAAGCAAAGTACACCTGTAGTGCCTTATCTAATTCACATCACGGTGATTTCATAGCCCTAATGAAACAGCTGGAGATCAGCACTGATTTGAATGAATTTCATTAACTTGGTTGAGTCTCTAAACCCCCCAGAGGCCTACATAAACAAAGGCTAACAGTGCCTTTCCATAGACTTTCAGGTTAAAATTGGACTGGGGCCTGTGTTTGACTCAAACAGATGCTCAGCAATTTGGGGTGACTTTTTCTGTTGACCCAGCACACCCACCTCCCCTCCCACAAAGACAACAGTAGTTCTCCTCTGCCCTTTCAGAGCCCTTGGAGTTCCAGGCTGCTCCAACTTCAAAGTGGGGCTACCCCTTCCAACATTAACTGATGACCTAATATAGTTCCCTATGAAATATTTATGGAGCATCAACTGGGCCAACCTCACCTTAAATGGTCACATAAAAGCAAGTCCTAGTGGGCTAGTTTTCAGTTAATCAAAAGCATGAAACTGAGTCTGGAGGGTTGGCTGGTATCTGGCAAGGAAGAGGTAAAATTTAAGAAATACTCAACAACTTGGGGAGGGGGAGGAAACCCATAATGAAGTAAAATATGAGGAAAGATAGTATTTTCTTTTCCAGGGTCAGCTAAGTATTGTGGTGTGGTAAAAAAAAAAAATACTGGCTATGGACTCAGCTATGGATTCAAACCTCCCCTCTCAAACTTATTACCTGTGTGACCCAGGACAACTTAGCTTCCTTTCCTCAATACTCAAGATCCATAGCCTTTGTGGATGGATGAGCTACTATCTGTCACCTGAAAAAAATAAAATCTTATCAACCAATGGTCAGCTGTCTGGTAGTATTCCTCTTGGATTCAGCTAGAACTAGTCCTGAGACAGAGACATGTATCAATCAATCAATAAACAAATGTTTATTAAATGTGTGCTAGGTGCCAAATGTGGTGCCAGGCACAGGGAATATAAGTAGAAAGAATGAAACTGTTCCTGTTTACATTCTAACTGGGGAGACAACCAGTACATATAACAATACAGACAGCATGAGTATAAAATGAATAAATACAAATATATACAAAATAATTAGATAAAAGGTAGTTTTGGAGGAAAGTCACTAGCAGCTGAAGGAGGGATCAGAAAAGACTTTATGAAGAAGCTGGTACTTGAGTCACATTTTTAATTTTTCTAAAGACTGGATCTCTCTGTCTTGCCCAGGCTTACAAGGGCTATTCTCTGGCCCAGTCCCACTCTGACTGGCACAAAACCTTTGAGCTATTCTGTTTCTGACCTTGCCTTTTTGGGCAAACTAGGTTCACCATATTAATGCCAGACTTAGTGCGAACACATTTCATCTTCACAACAAACCTGGGAGACAAGTGCAACTATTATCCCCATCTTTATAGATGAGGAACTGAGAAGACTGTGGTTAAGTTTTCCTAGAGTCACATAACTTAGTTTACTATAGTTTAGAACTCCTAAGATGCCCACCCTTAACCTCCGTAGGTACCTCCAGTACCTAAGATTCCATTTGAGTACCACCATGTCTAATTTTCATCCAGAAGGAGAAAGACTGTTAAGTGGAGGTAAGAAGAGAGTGCTTTCCAAGAATTTGGGGCCCCCATTTGCAAAACAAAGGTAGAAGATGGAATGTGGTGTGTTAGGAACAGAGAGAAGGCTAGTTCAGCTGGATCAAACACTGTAGGAAGTACAGTCTGCCACTGAGTGTATACTTAGGGTCTAAACTGGCATTCTCTTGGCATAGATTTCAAGAACCCAGGGCCATCTCCATACCAGGGTGAGGGAACAGAGTAGGACTTCAGTGAATGAATTATGAGCTCATATTTAGAAAGGGATTTTCTACTTATGAAGCATTTTCCTCACAACCTTCCAAAACATAAAATTCCTCGAAGGTAGAAATCTTGTTTTTGTATTAGTAATCCCAGGACCTAGCACAGTGCTTGGCACATCATAGGGGCTTAATAAATGAGTGTTGCATGACTGAACTCTGAGGTAGATGGTTCTACTATGGTTATCCCCATTTTAAGGTGAAGAAACTAAGAATCAGAGAAATTAAATGATTTTTCCAAGGTCATAAAGTGGTTCGTTGCACTACATGATTCCCTTCAGAATTTTACTACATAATGAAATATAGTTTAAAAGAGATTTATCTTTCTAACCAGGGCCAGTTTAAGGTGAAATGTTTGATTCCTACTCTAAAGTATCTTCCTTACCTGGACAAGCAAGTTCTAGAAGTTTCACCTTGGGAGATTGAGTCCTATGATTAAAATGTAAACACCCCAGGGAAGATCTGACATTAAGCCTTAGTCACATCCAAAAGGCTTTAGTGTAATGGGATTGCTGTTGTTCTGGCTCTTCCTCCTTGCTGGAAGAAGACCAACGCCATCACGAGGGTGATGTCTTGACTTGTGTGCGAATTGGATTTAGGTGAGGCAGAGCTGCCAGAAGTCTTCAGCCTCACTCTCTCCTTCCGTGTCTGTCTGAGCACCAAACCTCTCAGCTCTCTAAGGCCTTAAGTTTCAGAACAGTTGCTCAGTTGCTTTAGTCAAGGGTGTTTTCTTACTACGACTTCCTTACAACGAAAGCACAATTCTCACCAATGAAATCATATCGAGTATATTTCTTTTTTAAGATTAAAACAAAATTTCCAATTTTATTTTATTTTCAGTTTCAAATTCTTTCCTTTTCCCTCCTCTCCCCTCTCCTCACTCACTGAAAAATAAAGCCTATTACAAATGTGTATTATCATGCAAAATAAATTTACATGCTAGCCAAGAGAAAAGAAAGTAGAAAGAAAGAGAAAGAGGTGGGAGATAGGAAGGAAGGAAGGAGCAAAAGAAAGAAAATGCTTTTATCTGAATTTTGAGTCCATCAATTCTTTATCTAGATAGCATGTTTCATCATGATTCCTTGGTGGAATGATGGTTGTTCATGATGTTGATCAGTTACTAATTCTTTCAGTTGACTCTTCTTAGGATATTGGTTTTTTACATAAATTGCTCACTTCAACACTGAATCAGTTCATACAAGTTTTTCTAGGCTTTTCTGAAACCATCCTCATCATTTGTTATGGTACAATAGTACTCTGTCACATTCATATACCATAACTTATTCAGTCATTCCATAATTAATGGGTGTTCTCTTAGTTTCCAATTCTTTTCTACCATAAAAGAAACAGCTATAAATATTTTTGTCTATATAAGTCCTTCACCTCTTTCTTTGATCTCTTTGGAGTATAGACCTGCCAGCAGTATGACTGGGTCAAAAGGTATGGAGAGTTTAATAACTTTTGGGGCATAGTTCCAGACTGCTTTCCAGAAGGGCTGGCTCAGTTCACAGCTCTACCAAGAGTGCATTTGTTTTCCAGTAGCTCCTGCAGCATTTGTCACTTCCCTTTTTTTCCTTCAATTTAGCCAATCAGATGGGTATGAGGTAGTGCCTCTGAGTTGTTTTGATTTTCATTTCTCACATTATTAGTGATTTAGAGCACCTTTTCATATGACTATTTTCTAAATATAATACAAATTTATTTATTTAACTTTTAAATTCATTTTCATAAAATTTTGGGTTCCAAAATTTTCTCCCAATTTGTCCCCTCCCCCCACCCCAGTACATTGAGCATTCTAATTTCCCCTATCACCAATCTGCCCTCTCTTCTATCATCCCTCCCTTCTCTTGTCCCCATCTTCTCTTTTGTCCTGTAGG
>JAQQSK010005294.1:0-14972 GCA_028658325.1 Potorous gilbertii
CTTCTCCCCTTTTCCCCATCTCATATCACTCAAATGCCTTTACCTCTAGCTCACAAGAAGAGGTGACTTTGTTCCTTACTAAGACCCACCCCTCCACCTGCATAAGGAATCTCATTCTATCCTGTCTCCTCCAACAGATTGCCCCCTCAGTCATCTCTACTCTATCACTTATCTTCAATCTCCCTCTATCTCCTGGCTATTTCCCTACTGCCCGGAAACATGCCCATGTCTTCCCCCATCCTCAAAAATCCCTCCCTTGATCCTTCCATCCCCACTATCATCCTATATCTCTTCTGCCCTTAGTGATGAAGGGCATCCCTGAAGAGGTCATCTACAATAGGTGCCTCCATTTTTTTTCCCCTCTCACTCCTTTCTTAACCCCTTATAGTCTGACTTCTGAGCTCATCATTCCACCAAGACAGCTCCTTCCAAAGTTACCAGTCATCTCTTAATTGTAAAATCCAGTGGCCTTTTCCTAACCAAGAAGAATACTTCTTGACCTCTGTAGCTTTTAACACTGTTGATCACTCTCCTCCCCTTGATAATCTCTACTCTCTAGGATTTTGGAACACCATACTCTCCTGGTTCTCTTCCTACCTATCCAACCATTCCTTCTCAGTCTCCTTTCTGGATTCTCCTCCAGATCACTCTCTTTAATCATAAGTGTCCCTCAGGGTTCTGTCCTGGGCCCTATTCTCTTCTCCCTCTATACTATTTCACTTAATGATCTCATCAGCTCTCATGAATTTAATTACCATCTCTAGGCTGATGATTCTCAAATATATCTTTTCCCTTACCTCTACAATCTCACATCTCCAGCTACCTTTCAGACCTCTTGAACTGGCTGCCTGGTAAACATCTAACACTCAACATGTCCAAAATAAAACTCATTATATTTCCCTTAAGCCTTCCCTCCCTCCTAACTTCCTTATTACGGCCTAGGACAACACCATCCTCTCAGGTCCTCAGACTCACAACCTGGGTGTCATCTTTTATTCTTTAATATCTCTTACTCCTATATCCAATATGCTGCCAAGGCCTGTTGATTTGACCTTTGTCACATCTCTGCAATACTGCCTTTTTGTCCCTGTGATACTGCCACCACCCTGGTGCAGACCCTTATCACAATGTACGTGGGCTATGCCAACAGCCTGGTAGTAGGTCTGCCTGCCTGGAGTCTATCTCATCTTCAATCCATCTTCCATCTAGCATTCCACTTGGGGGAAAATGATTTTCCCTAAATCAGAGATCTGACCATGTTGCTCTCCTACTCAGTGAATTCTAGTGGCTCTGTCTTGCTCCAAATACCAAATCATGTGTCGAGTGTTAAAAGTCTTTCATAACCTCATTCTTCTCCCCTACCTTTCTGGTCTTCTTATATCTTACTCTTACTTTGTATTCTTTCATCCTGTAATGTTGTCTTCCTTGCCGTCCCTTGGACAAGGACCATCTCCAGTCCTGATCTATATCTTGCCCACTGGACCTAGATAGCTCTGGAGGAGTGATTGAAGCTGGTGACTTTCACAGCCTTTTCTCACTGAAATCCAACTCACTTGCAATTACCTTCCTGAGGCCATTGTCTTTTTCAAGAATCAAGCACAAATCGGTGTGTAATAGGAACTGCCCTACTGGGCACCCAACTAGCCAGTTCCAGTTGCACAAAGCAGTCCCTTTCTTTCCTTCCTTCCTTTTTTTCCCTCTTCCCCTCCCTTCCTCTCCCTTTGTCCACATAGGGTATTATACTCTTACCTGCCGGTACTCTGCCCAAAGAAATGTAAATTTTGATGTCTGAAACCTCACACGATATCTAGGGTTTTACACCAGCTAGATTTCTTTCTTAAGGTCCATGCCTTAAACCCAAATCGCTCTGGCCCTCATTGATTGACCAACAATAATAGGTCCCAGCCCAAACCCCACTTGGGCATGGTTTGGGCCCTGATGACTCAGAATGAATGTAAACAGCAATTGTTTCTGTTTTGACCAGAAACCCTGAAGGTCTTCCCCTCCCAGATTGATATTTTTTTTTTAAACTTGGTCAAAGAGGCCCTTCCTTACCTCTTTCTTCTTAGCCTTAATCACTGAATGGGTATTGCCTCAATCAAACTGAGACCTGGGAAAGACCTTATCCTAAAAAGGTCAAGGTCTCTCATTATATCTGGTGCCATTTGCAGTTTTTCTGGTCTCTATCAGGCCACTGGACCCAGATGACTGCAGAGGAGAGAGTTCAGCTGGTGACTTTGCACAGCCCTCCCTCACTTAAATCCAGTTCACTGGAAGTTATGGTATCACTTTCCTGTTGCCATGGTCCTCTGAGAGTAAAGGACAAACAACAACTGTCTCTTGACTCTGGGAATTTTCCCTGATTTTCTCCCATGCCTGGAATGCTCTCCTTCATCTCTATCTACTGTCTTCCTTCAAATGCCAAAAAAAATCCATCTTCTACAGGCAACTTTTACCAAGCCCTCTTAATTCTGGTGTCTTCCCTGTTTTAACTATTACCTATATTTTCTTATATATACCTTGTTTATACATATTTGTTTGCTTGTTGTCTTCCCCATGAGCCTCTGAATTCCTTAAGAGCAAGGATGGTCTTTTGCCTCTTTTAAAGCCTTCTTGCTCTTAATATAAGTATTTATTGATTGACTGTAATTAAAGCAGTTTAATGTTATCTTTTTGTTGTTGTTGAATTGTTTCAATCATGTCCAATTATTCATGATCTGATGTGGGATTTTCTTGGCAAAGATGCCAGAGTGGTTTGCCATTTCCTTCTCCAGCTCATTTTCTTCAAATGAGGAAAATGAGGCAAGCAGGGCTAACTGACTTGCCCACGGTCACACAGCTAGTAAATGTCTGAGACTGGATTTGAACTCATGAAAATGAGTCTTCCTGATTCAAAGCCCAGAGCTCTATCCACTGTGCCACCTAGCTGGCCTTTAGTGCTATTTAGTTGATCATTAAAAGGTTTTCCTTTGTATTCACTCCTAATTATCTTTCCTTGGTATATATTGTTTTGAATTTGTATATTCTTATTTCTCTTATAAAGAAACATTAGAAATAGATCCTGCAGTCAGAAGTGTATGATAATGGTGTGGTGGTAAGGTAGAAGTAAGGGAAATCAGAAACACATGTCAGAATTGGGTATCTAGTGAGAGAAGCAGCAGTAGAAGGAGAAGAGATTGTTAAGACTGGGCATAGCATCCTTTAAAGTGCAATTCAAATAGTACTTACTATAGGAGTCCTTTCTTGTCCTCCAGTCTCCAGTAGTACCTAAATTAGTCTGTATTTTGTATTTGTTTATATAAGGATGGGATTCTTAGATATAATCACTGAAAATGGGCTGAAAATGAAGTGTTAAATTAACTGTAAAAAATGCAGCCAGACCAGGTGACCTTTTTATGAGGTGAAAATTAGTCCCTTGAATGAATCTGATGGGAAACTGGATAGGATGAAGCATTGTTGCATCCATGATGAGCTGACCTTTAAAAAGTCAGTTCAGTGAGTACAGAAAATAGGCTCTAAGAGAAACCTAGCTCCTCATGGGATGAACAGAAGGAGCATAAAAATTGAAGAAAGGGATCTATAGAAAGAAAATTGGAAATGGAGGAATGGAAGATGGAGAAAGTACATGGGGCTAGAGGAAGGGAAATTGCTGTAAGAGAAGCAGGAACACAGACAGAGGAAAGTATCACAAGTAAAAGGGACCAGAACCCTGGGAGTGAAGCTACTGGGATGAGCAGCTGCAAGGTGTGTTGCGGCAGAAGTTGTGTTGCTGAACAACCCATAATCTCCCTGCCCTATGCAGTACAGATTCCAAGGGAATTATCCTGTATCTTTTTCTCCTCTTAAAATTCTTCGTGGGAGTTTTTTCCTCTCGAAAGGTGATGGGGACAGAAATTTTGTTACCTTTCTTTCTTTTAAATGTTTACTAAATAGCACTAGCTACTGACATTTGCTGGTTGAGGAATGTTGGAAGAAAGCAAATGAGAAGAAACATCCCCAGAAAAGAAACAAAGATAGAACCAACACTAAAGTATTTTTCTCAAAGTGGGGGCTCAGAGCTAATCAAAAGATAAAGGCAATCGTTTTGTATTATTTCCCAGAGTGGTAAACAAGTATTATATTGATGAAATTTGTCAGAATAACGTGACTTCAGCAGAGTGAAGGGCACATAGGAGTGGTTCTTTCCCTATAACATTGCTAAAGTAACTTGTAGACAATATATAGTTGGATTGTGTTTTTTAATTAATTCTTCTGTGCTCCTTTTTAATGGGTGAGTTCATCCCATTCACTTTATGCTTATGATTATTAATTGTGTATTTCCTGCCATCATATCTTCTTATAGTTTTTCCTCTTTTCCTCCCCGAATTCTCCCATCCTTCCTTTTTGAAACAGATATAGAGAAAGAGAAGGCATTCTTATCAATATCAGCAATGTATGACTGAATACTTCTCTACCTTTCCTCTTTTCACCACAATCAGGCTCCATTTTTCTTAGAGTGCCTGGCAGTCTTCATATACATATTAACCAGGATCAATCTTGCTCAGTTTTTGAAATCAGAGGAGATCAAGTGAGATCAGGTAGAGGCAGAGAGAAAAGTAGTAGTAGACAATAAATGTTTTTTGAATGAATAAATCCACCAGGTGCTGGAGAAGACTTTTGAGAGTCCTTTGGATAGCAAGGATAAAAAATACTTAAGGAAATTAATTCAGGCTATTCAATGGAAGATCAAATACTGAAACTGAAGCTTAAATATTTTAGCCACATAATGAGAAGATAGGACTCATTGGAAAAGACCCTGCTGTTGGGAAAGATTGGAGGCAAAAGGAAAAGGGGATGGTGGAGGATGAGATGGATAAATAGTGTCATGGAAACAGCAAACATGAGAGATAGACCTGGATAGAAAAGCTTGGCATGCTATGCTCCATAGGGCCAGAAAGAGTCAAACATGACTGAACATCAACCAGACTCTAAATCCAAGGAAACAAGTAGGTTTAGGGATCAGGAAGATTCAGGAAGCTCTGCGATATTAGCAGTTTGTAGAACAACTCTCCTACTGAGTATGAAGGGGAGAAACTGAGCCAGGGAGTTGTTCATGCCTAGGTCCCCTGAGAGTCAAGATATAATAGATAAATATGGTAGAAGGTTAAAGATTATAGTTCTGCTCCTGGTTCAGTAATATCAACCTAAGCAGTTGAAGGTGAAGTATAACCACAGCTAATCCAAGGAAACAATGTGGTGTGGTAAAAAAGATTCTTGTATAGGAGTCAGAAAATCTGGGTCTAATTTCACAACACCACCAATGTGCTGTGTGACCTTAGACAAACCATTTAACTTTTCAATGTCAATTTCCTATTTCCTAAACGAAGATTAATCCTACCTTCCTCCTATGTTTGTTGTAAGAACAGGTTGAGATTATCAATGTAGAAATGCATTGATAGAAATAGCACCTTAATATCAGGTGCTAACTTCAGAAGGGGGAAGGAAAGATGGGGTCATGGATAGAGCCATAACGGATAGTTGGGGCTTTACCTGAGGACTCAGAAATCCCGAGAGGCTTTATTTCTCCCTGAGAGGATTCCCAGTGCCTCCCTATGTGGTATTTCACTGGCACTGATACATAGCTCTTCTCATTGACCTAGTTCTTCTTTCTTGATGGGGGAGATATGGGTATCAGAGTCTAATCTTGATATCATATCAGACTCTCAGGGGAACAGGTTATCCCCTTTTCCCAGAGCAACGGTAGTCGAGGTTGGACTGCCTTTTGTAACTCCACTACCTGCCAATTTAATTTGCCCTTGATTCAAGATTTCCCAGGTATGGCTCTGGAGGAGACTGCCACTTGTCAGGGATGGGAGCAGGAGTATAGAATGCCCTACCAAACAAACTCCACCATCCCCACCCTCTCCCTACCCCCAGGAAAATACTTTGATCTTTGAGGAGACTTTTTGAGAATGCCAGGTTTTAAACCCAGTCCACATGGCAGCTATTTGGAGGCTTGCAGGCCTGTTCACTCCAATCTGCCTTCTCTCATGCCAAGAGCTGACTCCAGCTGGCAAAAGTGCCAGGAGGCTTGGAAGTGAGGGAACACATGAAACTAAGGAATGTTCAGAGCAAGAGGAAGGATTTTGCTTGTATTATAAAGACATTACAATCAATCACCAAGCATTTATTAAAGTGCCAGGAAATGTGCTAGGTACTGGGGAGATAAGAATGAAATAGTTCCTGCTGTCAGGGAGCTTAGAGTCTATATTACAAGACTTAACCCAAGGTTCATACTAGTTAACAATCAGTCGGTCAACAAGCATTTTAAAAAGTGATTACTTTGGGTCTAGTTGACTGAATTTCCAAGATGTCAGGCTACTGTGAGGTCCCTACTGAGTATGAAGGGGAGAAACAGAGCCAGGGAGTTGTTCATGTCTAGGTCCTCTGAGAGTCAAGATATAATCGATAAATGTAGTAGAAGCTTAAAGACAATAGTCCTGCTCCTAAAAATGAGACTTTGTGGTGTAGTATACTTTTTCAAAGCCTAAGGTTCCTGTCACTTCTCTATCTTCTGAGTAGAAATTTTTGTAGTAAGGGAAGCAAGTAAATCTACCAACGAGTTGTCTCACCCTCCCCATTGCTCCACCCCCTTTCCCTGAAAATCAAGTATAACCTTCCCAGTCTCAGCTAATGACTTTTCAGGACCCATATTCAAGTGCCAGTCACTTTCCCTGTCCCTTACAAGATTCTCATTTGGGTTTTGGACAGAGCTACACAGGTCTTGAGAAGGTTCAGTCCTAAGTCACCAAGTTCATCTCAGCTGAATTCTTGTTCATTTCTCTCTTAGCCATTGTTCCATTCAAGCTCGCTCCTGTAGTTGGCTTGACTTAGACTGATTGAAGGGACAGGTGCAGATTAGCTGGAGTTCTGAGAAATTCTATCTTTGCTTGGGATGCATGAGTATATAAGGAGGGCAGAGCAGGGCCAGCACTTTGGCTGTCATTCAATATCACAGTAGCTAGATGCTAGGTCAGCTTCCTCTGGAGCTCAGTGAGTTGGGTCTGTCTATAACCCATCACAGACAGTCTCTGGGCAAGGAATACGAAACTATATGTACAAGCTTTTTCGTTGATAAAAGCTATTCAAATCAATCAATAAAAAAATCACATATTACAGCCAATTGCAAGCATAATTCTATAGTCAATAACTCTAGCTTGAGGTACTCAACAGAAGTTTGGAGGTGGGAGATTCTACATCTTTAGATGATGAAGTTATTTCATGTTTTAGTCACAAGTCCAGAACATTTCAGGCCACAAGAATCTATAATTTCCAGCATCTCCTTATTTCTTTATTCCCCAAGGTGCAGAAGCATGCCTAAGGACAAGGCAGCTAGCTGCCTTAAAATGTGCCATATATTGGCAAACAGACTCCTTTAAAAAATGTTGGAAATCATGGGGTAGTGGGGAAGGTGGGTTATATCTGTATATCATACTTGTCTGTGTTGATAACTTTTACACTATAAGCTCCATGGGATAGAAACCTCTCTGTGTCTTACCTGAACCTTGAATTTATCATAGTCCTCTGTACAAAATAGGTGCTTAATAAATGCTTGTTGTTGTAAGTGCAAGCAAGGTGAGATTTTTGTTGTTTCATTTTTGGAGTTCAATTTCTTAGTGTCAGGCTAAATTGTAAACAATTGAAGGATTAATCTCCTTTAAATGCTGATAATTCATAGCTGTGCTGTCACTATGTTTGTGTCTTCTGGCTCTGAGTCAATCTGGAGCTGAGTCTTTGTTATATATTCTGGGAGGTTAGCATTTTGCTTTGGGGGCTTGCTCATGAGCAGGACTTTTTGATTCCCTGAACCTGACTCTGGAAAGCCATTTGTTAAGAACCCCATTGACTACTCAGATGTTGGTGCTCTCCTGGTGTATGTAAGTGGTTGTGTTATTCTGTTTAGACAGTTGGAGCCCTGTCTATCTTTCTTGGATACTTCTTTCTACTTATCTGTCTGCATTGTCTAATTAAAAAACCCCTTTGAAGCTGTCTTTCCTTTAGGAAAGCAGATCAAAGAATCTGTGCTAGCAGCCCACCTTATGTGCCTGTGTAGTTGCTACTACATTTGTGTGACTAAGAGAAAAGGTCGCTAATGAAATAAAGAAGCCAGATTCTCTAACCTAACTAGTTTTGTGTGATCTTGAAAAAGTCAGTCAAGGTGACTGACTCAAGCCTCAATATTTATCAAGTTTGGATTTGATCTCTAAGATTTCTTCTAGTTTTATGGAGGAAACTGTCAAGTCAGGTCTGGTCAAGTCAATAAGTATTTATTAAGTGCTTACTATGTGCTAGGCACTGTGCTAAGCACTAGAGATACAAAGAAAGCCAAAAGTATATTTGTTGCCCTCAAGGAGCTCCTTTCTAATACGGAAATCAGCATGCCAATAACTATGTACAAACAAGATATATAAGGTAAAATGGAAGTAATTTCAAAGGGAAGGCATGAGCCTTGAGGGGGACTGGTGCAACAAATGAAAAATCTTGAGAAAGAGTTTCTGGGTAATTAATAATCAATTTATTAATTAGGGTAGCTAGTAATCAATAAATTGATGATCAGATGACCCATGGAGAGCCTGAAAGCCTTAAATACTTTTTGAAAGGGAAACTCAACCCTGATTGGTGGATATTTAATGAGGAGGTGGGTTAGAAGTCTTCAGCTCCTCTTGCTGAGAATATGGCTTGATCATGAGACTCAGGTGCATCCAGCAATCTGGATGGGGGACTCCATCTCCATTCAAACAACTCATCAGTTTTCTTCTTCATGATCTGGATCACTCTAAACTCTAATGGAGGGGAATAGGCATAGGGACTCTTTTCTCCAGGGTAAGAACTCACCCAGACTGGATTCTGTTTATACTCTAAGCAGAAGTTAGGTTTCCTTGTTAGGTTGAGTTCTCTCTCCCCCACTTCCCCAGATTGAAGAGCAAGTTTCTTGAGGGTTAGAGATAACATATTCATTAGTCATGTCCTTCAGAAACTGACTTTTTACAGAGCTGGGCTTTCATGAGAAGAGCCTGGGCCCCAATTTAATCGTTGGTTATTAATATAATAGTAGAATAATAATTTCTTTCACTGGGAAACCTTCTTGTAGATGGTTGAATATTAGCTGAGACTTGAAAGAAGCCAGGGAAGCCAGAAGGTAGAGATGAGGAGGGAAAGCTTTCCAAGCATATGGAGTAACCAGTGAAAATGCACAGTAGGGAGGTGGAGTATCTTGTGCAATACACCTCAAGGGGGTCAGTGTCACTGGATTGCATCCTCTGGAATAAGAGTAAGTCATAAGGAGACTAGAAAGGAATGGAGAGCCAAATCGAAGTTTGTGTTTGATCTTGGAAGTAACAGGAAGCCAGTAGAGTGTATTGAGGATGATATGGTCAGTTTTGCACTTCAGGAAGATCACTTTGGCATCCGAGTAAGAGATATATTAGGGAGAGACTTGAGGCAAGAAGGTTAAGCAGAAGTCTACTTAATAGGCCAGGATCAAGGCAACAAAGGCCTCTACCAATGTAGCAGCTGTGCAAATATAGAGAAAGGGATATCTGAGAGATGTTGTGAAAGTAGAAACAACAAGCCTTCATAACAGATTGAATATAAAGGGTCGAGAGAAAGTGAACCGTTGGGAACGATACAAAGATTAGGAGCCTAGATAAGTGGAAGGATGGTGGTGTCCTCAACAGTATGAGGGAAATGAGGAAGAGGGGTATATTTGGGGAAAAAGAATGAGTTCAGTTTTGGACATACTAAGTTTTGAGATGTCTATGGGACAACCAGTTCAAGATGTTCAATAGGCATGTTGGAGATGTAAGACTAGAAGTTGAGAGAGACTAGATCTGGATAAATAAATCTGAGAATTACCTGTATAGAGATGATAAATGGATCCTCCATAGGAGCTGATGTGATTGCCAAGTGAGATAGTATAGAGGAAAAGAGAAGAGAGTCTAGGACAAAGATTTGAGGGTCGTATATGGTAAGCAGGTATGATCTGGATGAAGATCCAGCGAAGAAAACTGAGCAGCAATCATACAGGAAAATGGTGGAAAAACCTAGAGCAGAGGTTCCCAAACTTATTTTTCTTACCACCCCTTCCCCCCTCAAAAGGATTATTCAATACCCCCTGGAAATCTACTTTCTTTAACCCTTTAATGTTTTTTTTAAAAATTTGCATCATTTAAAAAAAGTATAAGTTTTAACAATATCTTAAATTTAATAATTATTGAAAATTTATGGGGTTTTTTCTATAGTGAAATTTTGATGATGCAATATTGTGTCATGTAACAATATAGTGTCATATTGTAAACAAGCCATTACATGCACATATTTCTGCTGATGCATGCTGGATTTCACAACAATGCATGACTCATTTGCCTGTCAACACTTGCTTTCTAAGATCTGTCAATGGACTTGACCACTGATTGATTGGTCATAAGTTGCATTTTGTGTTTATTTGGAAAATAATGTAATCACTGCGACTTTATTATAGTACAGATAAAACGTATACAAAAGATTTTTCAACATTTTTTTATCTTCTCTTTTTTCTTAATGTTTCCACTGCCCCTTTATTTTCATTCACCCAAGGCTACTACTGCTCTGTAGCACGCCCCAGGGTGTAGTATCATCCACTTTGGGAACTTCTGATCCTGGAGAGAAGGTTGAGGCAGCTAGGTGATGCAGTGGATAAAGAGGTGGGCCTGAAGTCAGGAAGGCTTGAGTTCAAATCTGACCTCAGACACTTACTAGCTATATTACCGTAGGAAAGTCATTTAATTTATATTTGCCTCAGTTTCCTCAATTTTAAAATGGGTATCATAATAGTACCTTTATTTCCCAGGGCTGTTGTGAGGATTGAATGAGATAGTTATAGTGTTTATTAGCACAGTGCCTAGCACGTAGGTGCTTAATAAATACTCATTTCCTTCCTTTCAGAGAACTACCTGTCACTTTTCAGTCCTAAAAGGCAAAAGTACTTCTGAATTTCTGTCATTAAAGACTCTTTTGCTGTTTGAATCTCAAAATGAAGCTTAATCCTAGGGTAGCTCCATTTATAAAACCTTTCCATGCACCACAGATCTTTTGACCTTATATAAGAGTTCTTGTTCCCATGCCTCTGATTGGATCTGTGTCATTTATACAGACCTACTTCAGAGTAAAACTCATAGGGAGTTTGATATATATCCAGAACACCCTCTGGTACTGAGCAAAGTAAGCTGTGAGATCGGAAAATGCAGATACAACCCATATATACCGACACCATTTAGCCCCATTTAGTGCTCCGGGATATCCATCAAGCTTCTTCCCTCTGGTTTTCAGAAAAGCTGTCACCCATTGACCTTTTTATATAAGTCTAAGAATCATGTCTTCATCCATCAAATTTCATGGTTTATTTACTTCCATTTGTCCCTTACTTGTTGCATTTCCTTTAAGGTCACACACAATGTACTCCATTTAATTCACCCAGGTAAAAAGTCATAAGACCAAAACCATTACTCATGTACAGCATAAGCCTAAACCAGACATCCCATTCAATCTCTGGACCCAATCTCTGGCTCCTTTCCCTTGACTTCCAGCAGGGGAGCAAGAACTAAAAATTCAGTTGTCTTTGCTCTTGGTCAGGAGCTGAGCAAAGGCAAGCCTCCAATGCTGCCTGAATGTTAAACTTCTCAGACATTGTTCAAAGGGCTAGAAAAGCTACCATTCTACCCCTTAGGTTTTCCTAGACCTGGCTTTACATTGTCTATTTAGGATTGGAAGCTCCAGAGACTACTACTTAACAACACAATCTGTCATGAATCTAATAGCTGCAGTGGCAGTAGGGTGAGTATGATTTTGGGAAAACATTTTCCCCCACAGTTCAGCCCTCTGGTACCTTTTTTCCAACCTCAAATTGGGTCAGTCCAATGTTATCATGCTCACTGTTATCACCTGTGACCTAGGAGGTACTCCCCCCTTCCCATAAGGGGTGACTCATTGGTTCAATCCTAATCCCAATCCAAAGAGAGGAAGGTAAGCTTTTCTCTTATTTTCTGATTTAATAGGCCCTCACACTGGAGTAAATTCTAGGAGAAAAATCTTAAAAACAGACAAATAACTTGGGTCTTCCCCAAAGTGAATTAAGGGTATCTCTTCTAGAAAAGTTACTCAATATACAGACTAGATACCAGCTATGGGACAGCTATTTATTTCCTCCATTATAAAAATATGCACAAAATAGACTCATAAATGCACATTAATAAATAACCCATCACATCTATTATGTTCTCCTAGGAGCTAATGAGAGCTTTGTAGGCTTGTTGAACAGATGTTTCAAATTTTTCAGATCTGTACTTTCTGAGCAACTCATAAAGTCAAGATCTTCTGGGCAACAGAGGACTGTAGTCATACACATTACATTGAAAAAAATAATTGTTTCTTTAAACAAATAACCCTTCCCCTGAAAATAACTAAAATAAAGTCAAGTTGGACTAGGTCATTTCTAAGATTCTTTCCCCTTGATTCTGGGAAAATTTGGTTCTTAGAGAGGTTCTTCAGTGCCCCAAATATTGCATAGCTCCTGTTCCATCTATGGGAACTCTATAATTCAAGAAATCCTAATGCCATCATAGTTCCTGGACCTAATATATTTCCCTGACCCTCAAACTGTACCCATAAGAATCCTTCTGTCTGCCTCTCAGAAGGGGAGAAGCATGGTATAACAATGGATGGAAAGCAATATGTTAAGTCTGGGTTGGGCTAGCTATAGGAAATTCACTTTAGGTCCAGGGCTTGTCCAAAAAGTACATGAAAGGGAATAATGTATACTAAGCCTAGAAAGTCAGGTGAAGACCAGGTTGTGAAAAATTTTAAATATCAAACAGAAAAGTTGACATCCTATTCTAGAATAAGGAACCACTGGAATTTATTAAAAGGAGGGTATCAGAATCATGTCTGTGTACAGGTAGGCACTATAGCTCCTCCTTCAATATTTTGGGGACTACTGACATAGCTTGCTGGAGGGAGAGAGTAAGTTCAATATCCCTGCTGTATAGAGTTTGGCATGAGAAAGAGTATGAGATCTTGAAGAATATAGAATGGAAGAGGCACACTGCTAGGAAATAGGATATAGACTTAATACGGTAGAACACAACAGATGGCTCTGAAGTGGTCAGTGTCATCATTCATGGCTAATAGATGGGAATGTAGTAACCCAAGTGGAGGAAGGGCCTGATAGATAATGGGCTTTCTCATCTTCCTTCCCTGGGAAACATAAGAACTGAGTTGCAACTACTGATTCTCTTTATAAATTGGTTTACTCCTATTGTTTGTGGGCATGCAGTTACTTGAGATCAGAGAATGTGTTCGAGAACAACCTTGAGGGTTTTTGTGTTTTACAGATTATTTATGGTGAAGTTCTTGATTGAGAGGGTTAACAGATTTTCCTGGGGTTATCAAGTCACAGTTTAGTTTTATGAATGATCCCATAACTCTCCTAAGCAGAACCCTAAAATCGAACTCAGGGATCTCTTCAATTTCTTTTTTTTCTCATATTTGAGTTTATTTTAAACTTACATGCAAAATAAGAAAAGAAAAAAACATTGCCATGTACCAAGTGAAACAAGAGAGGATTCAATATAAAACAATACATTTCCATTTCAAGAAGACCTATATAAAAAATGACACATTATTTTCATAGCTGTCTATCTTTTCTTTGATTCCTTGTGTTTTCTTTCATCTTCTGCTGTACAGTTGTACAGTTTTTACTTTATTTTTCCTCTTCCTCCCCAAGAAAGCTAGAATTAAGCACAGATATGTTTATTTATTTAAATTGATTTATTTAAGTTTTCAACATTCATTTCCCCAAAATTTTGAGTTCCAAATTTTCTCCCCATTTCTCCCCTTCTCCCACCCCAAAATGCTGAGCATTGTTAATTACGCCTATCACCAATCTGCCCTCCCTTCTAATATCCCTCCCTTCCCTTATCCCCATCTTCTCTTTTGTCTTGTAGGGCAAGATAAATTTCTATTCCCCATTACTTGTATTTCTCATTTCCTAGTTGTATGCAAGAACAATACTCAACAGTTGTTCCTAAAACTTTGAGTTCCAACTTCTCTTCCTCCCTCCCTCCCCACCCATCCCCATTGGGAAGGCAAGCAATTCAATATAGGCCATATATATGTAGTTTTGCAAATGGTTTCCATAATAGTTGTTTTGTGTAAGACTATATATCCCTCGGTCCTATCCAGCCCCCCATTTCTTCTGCTCTCTCTTTTGACTCTGTCCCTGTCCAAGAGTGTTGACTTCGAATTGCTCCCTCCTCCTATTGCCCTCCCTTCCATTATTCCCCCCCCACTCTGCTTATCCCCTTCTCCCCCACTTTCCTATATTGTAAGATAGGTTTATATACCAAAACAAGTGTGCATTTTATTCCTTCCTTTAGTTGAATGTTTTTTCCCTCCACTGAAAAGTCTTTTACTTGCCTCTTTTATGAGAGAAAATTTGCCCCATTCCATTTCTTCCTTTCTTCTCCCAATATATTTCTCTCTCACCCCTTAATTTCATTTTTTGAAAGATATAATCCCATCCTATTCAACTCACCCTGTGTTCTCTGTCTGTGTGTGTGTGTATGTGTGTGTGTGTGTGTGTGTGTAATCCCACCAACTACCCAGATACTGAAAAAAGTTTCAAGAGTTACAAATATTATCATTTCATGTAGGAATGTAAACAATTCAACTTCAGTAAGTCCCTTATGATTTCTCTTTGTTGTTTACTCTTTCATGCTTTTCTTGATTCTTGTGTTTGAAAGTCAAATTTTCTTTTCAGCTCTGGTCTTTTCATCAAGAATGCTTGAAAGTCCTCAATTTCATTGAAAGACCATTTTTTCCCCTAAAGTATTATACTCAGTTTTGCTGGGTAGGTGATTCTTGGTTTTAGACCTAATTCCTTTGACTTCTGGAATATC
>JAQQSK010005295.1:0-14972 GCA_028658325.1 Potorous gilbertii
GGGTAGGGGAGGAAGGTGTGGGGGTATAAAATCTTAATTTTAAGGAAGTGATTGTAGAACATTTATAAATAAATAAAATAAAAATTTTAAAAAAAAAGAAAGAAATTAACAAAAGGTGGGGGTCTTCCTACAAAACAAATCTCCCCTAATCAAGCTTCCCTTAATGGGCAGGCCCATTAATGGGTGGGGAAGATCTTTAATGTTCATTAACATAATTACCATTACTTTGGGTTTACATATGATGGGAGGAGCTTGCCAAACAGGTAGAACAGGAAGAGTGGAGCAGAGCTAGGAGGAAGTTAGTGAGAGCAGTTGGGGTAGAGGAAAGAGGACACAGGCTAGCAGGCACAAAAAGGCTCATGAGTATTTGCTTGTGGGAAGGCTCTGTGGAGGGGTTAGGGTGAGGAAGACTTGGGAATGCCTTTGTCCCCAGCAGTACTAATGTGTATTGACTTCTTGGCTACTATGACTGATTTGGTTTTCTGGTGCTGGAATTGGGCTTTCTAGTGCCTGAATAAATGTTTTTCTTCTTCCTTCTAAAAAACAATTTAAGCAGGCCACATGGACCTATTAAAGATTGAGAAAGATCTTACCATTTAAATTGCCTTTACATTAAGGGCATAGTAGATAGAGGACTGGTCCTAGAGTCAATAAGACCTGAGTTCAAATCCAGCCTCAGACACTTACTAGCTGTATAACCCTAGTCATGTCACTTAATCTTTATTTACCTTAGTTTCTTCACATAAAATAGAGACAATAACACTACCTACCTCACAGGGTTGTTTTGAGGAGAAAATGAGATGAAAATTGATAAGCACTTAGCTCATTAACTGACACATAGTAAGCATTATATAAATGTTAGCTACTATTATTACTAATTTGTTACAAAGGTTTTGTTATTCTGTTTTTTCTGGGGCGGAAGAAGTTAGAGAGAAGGGTAGATGGGAAGGAGAGAAAATAAATGCTTGTTCATTTAAAATAGTACTTAATTTTTTTAAATAAAGTGGTGCTTTTTAAGAGGCCTCTGGAATCATGGTTGGTTATTGTATTGATCTGAGTTTCTAAGACTTCCAAAGTGGTCTTTACAATACTGTTGTTATATAAACTGTTCTCTTGATACACTTTACTTTGCATCCATTCATATGAGTCTTTCCAGGTGTCTCTAAAACCATCCACTTCATCCTTTCTCATAGCAATATCATATTTCATCACATCAATATACCATAACTTATCCAGTCATTTCCTATTTGATGAGCAAACTCTAAGTTTCCCATTCCTTGCCACCACAAGGAGAGCTGCTTTTAATATTTTTGCACATATGGGTCTTTTTCCTCTTTCTTACACTTTGGAGTATAGAGTTCATAGTGGGATCACAAAGTCAAAAGGTATGCACAGTTTAATGGCTTTTTGGGCATCATTCCAAATTGCTTTCCAGAATGATTAAACCAGCTTTATAGCTCCACCAACAGTGGATTAGTGTTCCTATTTGGACACCATGTTTTAAAAGTCATATTCAAAAGCTGTAATATATCAGGAGGAGGAGTTTATATTACTGTAGTTATGTTATAGAAATATATACAAACCCCAACAATTTCACTAAAATAGAATTTCAGCTCACTGTGTTTATTAATTAAATCTTTTAAGATAAACAAGAGACAAGGGGAGTCAAGTTTTTTGCTGGAACAAGTTGAAAAATCAGTGTGTTGAGTATAGTGACAGAAATGGTGTCCTGGACAATGTCAGCTGAAGGGAAGTCCCAGTTTTTTGTCTTTCAATCCCTAGTGCCTAGGATTGTGTTTGGCAAAGAGTTTAATAAGTGTTTGTTGTATAATTGACTTAGGTATAAATTTGAGATGAGGATCAGGTAAAAAAAGAAAAAGGAAGAAAAAATTGCAGGAAAAAATTTAAAAGAAAGTCTTATGGAAGTAGAGCTAAAAGTGTGATTAAAAGATTTAAAACAATGGATTTTTACCTTCTAGAGTAAAAAGAAAAAATAAACAGTTTTGATTATACTGACCTTATCTTGGCCACAAAAAATTTCTGTGATTGATAGCAGCATCATGGCACTACCCCGGCATAATGGTCCACAATAAAGGAAAAGCTGAAAGTTGAGCTTGGGAGAACTAAAACATGTTGGGAATAAAAGGGGGGAACTACTTTAGGAAATAGATCCAAATATTAATAGAAATATTGGTCTCTGGTAATGATTGCTAACTAATTGACAAATCTACTCTCCAAACAAAATGGCAAAAATAAAAGTAGAAAAAAGTTATAAATATTGGGGGGTGGGACAGTGTGCTGCAGAAAGACAGGCACACTATTGCATTTTTGGTGAAGTTTTGAACTGAAAAATCCATTCAAGAAAACTAATTGGAATTATGCTTTAAAAGTTAGTAGAATGTCCATACTCTTTGACCAAGAAATCCTACTTTATATACTCCAAGGAAGTCAAATAGAGAAAGACAGTTTCTGTATACACCAAACTACTTTTTGAGGTGACAAAGAACTAGAAATAATTTAGGTGCCTATATGGAGAGTGGCTAAACAAATTGAAATATATGCATATGGTACATATTAATTGTTTCCTATAGCTTAATAAGATTCCAGTATTAGAATGAACATGGAATGAAATTCTAAATATAAATAATTCAGAGAATACTTATGTGAGCTAATCCAGAGTGAAGAAAGCAGAACCAGAAAAACAATACACATGATGACTATAACCATATAAGTGGAAAGGACAAAAATGAAATGAAATAATATGCAATTTTAATGACTAAGCTTGGCTCTGAAAAATAGATGAGAAAATTTACCAACCTCCTCCTTTGATGAGATGGGAGAGTATGATTGTAGAATGTTGCATATAATTTCAGACTTGGTTGGTAAGTTGGTTAGTTTTGCTGAATTTCACTTTTTCCCTTTTTCTTTTTTCTTCTTTGTTATAAGGTTCTCTGGATACAGAAGGAAGAAATTCTATTTTTGAAAATAAAAATGTTACATATAATTGATACATTGCTTATCTTCTCAGTGTGGATGGGAAAGATGGGAGGGAGGGATAGAATTTGGAATTTCAAAAAAATTAAATAAATGTTAATGAATGAAGCTTTTAAAAAGAAAGTGAATGTGTTGGAAAAATAAAACATTCAAATTTTTTTTAAAATATGGTCACCGCTGGGCAACTAGATGACATAGTGGATACAGTGCTGGGCCTGGAGTCAGAAAGACTCATCTTCTCGAGTACAAATCTAACCTCAGATATTTTCTAGCTGTGTGATCCTAAGCAACTCTCCTAACCATGTATGCTTCAACTTCCTCATCTTGTCAAATGACATGGAGAAGGAAATGGCAAACCATTCCAGTACTTTTACCAGGAAAACCCCCAGTGTGATCATGAAGAGTCAACACAATTGAGCAACAACCACAAAAATGGCCATCACTCCCCTCCCAACACTTTTCTTTTGCCAAATCTGTAATTTCAACAATATGGAGAAGAGACAGGAAAAAAAATTGTAATTTATAGTCTTAGAGAGTTGCCTAAGGCACTGAAAGATTTATAAGTTTGCCCACTATCACAGCCAGTATGTGTCAAAAGGTAGAATTTAAACACAGGTCTTCCTTCTGTCCACTCACTACTCACCTTTTATCCAACACCATTTACATGACAACCTTACTTTTAGACCATTCTTTCTCTGGTGTTCCTTTGTCACAAAATTTTTTTCTCTTTGACATTCTATCTTCTTTCTGGTGACAGAGGCAATGACCTCTTCAGAACCTAAAAAAGAGGAATTAGCCTCAAAAGGAAGAAATAACTTTACTAAGGCTTACATAGCTTTTAAGTAAAGGAACCAGACTTTGGACCATATTCTAATACATCTGTTGGGAAAGATTGAAAGCATGTGTGTGTTCGTCCTTTGTTGCCAAAGACCATGCCATCAGAGAAATAATGACATGACTTGCACTTGACTTTGTTTTGAGTGAGGGAGGGCTGTTGTAGCCTTACTTCTCGTCCAGAGCCATCTGAATCTAGTGACCAGATAGTCATCAGGATGACTGGAGATGATCCAGGATGAGGCAATTGGGGTTAAGTGACTTTCCCAAGGTTACACGGCTAGTGAGTGTCAAGTGTCTGAGGTGAGATTTGAATTCAGGTCCTCCTGACTCCTGCACTGGTCCTCGATCCACTGCACCACCTAGCTGCCCCTGAAGGCTAAAGGAAAAGGGGATAACAGAGGATGAGATGGATAGATAGCTTCATGGAAGCAAAGAATGTAAACTTGGACAGATTTCGGGAAATGCAAAAGGAGAGAAGGGCCAAGCATGACATGATCCATGGGATCACAAAGAGTTGGACATGACCAAATAGCAACTAATTCCAAGTGCTCTCTCTTTACATCATGTTAACTCACACAGAGTCAGCTCTCCTTATGGGCCACCTAGGGCACATCATCCTCACATGTGTGCACCTATAAAAGCTATCCAATTGATGGAATCCTAATAAAGGTGCCCCCAGCCCCAATATTCTAACTTCCTTATAGGTCTCACTGAACAGCAGGCCCACTGTCCCTACCTAGCCACTCACCACACACACACTCACACACACAAACTCATACACACACGCACACACACACACACACACACACACACACACACACACACACACCACTCAATATACTCCTTTTGCTTTCAGGAGCAAATATAAAATACTCTATTTGACATTCAAAGTCTGCCTTTCCAGTCTTCTTACACCTTACTATCTATCGTGTACTCTTCAGTCCAGTGACACTGGCCTCCTAGCTGTTCCGTAAGCAAGACACTCCATCTCTCAGTTCCTGGCATTTTCTCTGGCTATCGCCCATGCCTACACCACTCTCCCCTTCTCCACTCTGACTACTGACTTCCTTGGCTTCCTTTAAGTCCCAACTAAAATTCTACCTCCTACAGGAAACCATCCCCAACCTATCTTAATTTCAGTGCTTTCCCTCTATTATTTCCTATTTATCCTATACATAGCTTGCTCTGTATATATTTATTTGCATGTTGTTCTTCCCCTCTCCACTCCCCATCAGATTATAAGTTCCTTGAGGGCAGGGACTTCTTTTGCCTCTTTTTATAACCTCAGCAATTAGCACAGTGAATGCTACTTAAATTTATTAAATTGAACTCTTAGAAATGATTGATAACCAGAAGTTTGCCAATTCTAGTATACACAAGAGATTATGGTAGAAGTCTTTTAGTTGACTGATGTACAAAAGAACTTTATAATCTGAGAGGACATATTCATGTTCAGAGCTGTATTTCTTTGATGGAGACACCACCTTGAGGGAGCCAATCACCCCAGCTCTGTCATACTGACCACAAAAAATAACTTTCATTATATATAGGAGCTCTTCCAATGCTAGGTTTACTGAAGACTATTTTTAATAGGTTCAAGTTCACTATCAGATGCATTTCCAGACTCTACAATCTATGAGCAGAATGTGTGTGTATGTGTGTGTTTGTCCTTTGTTGCCAAAGAAGACCATGCCATCAGACAAATGATGATATGACTTGCACTTGACTTTGAGTGAGGGAGGGCTGTGCAGGTTACCAGCCTCATTCTCTTGCAGAAACACTATGGCAAAAACTCAAATTTGGGCACTTGGCTGCTCAAGCACTCTTCCAGGACCTTCTGCAAACTATAAACTTTACAGTAACAAAATTCCAACCAATGATTTCTTGGTACAACCAGGACCTCCTTCCCTGGGAACACTACCTCCATATACAGGTCACTTTCTTACTCTAACCTGGATCTGTGACCAGAGTAGTGGACAATAAAACTGCTGCTTGGCTCTTCTCCCCAGTATATATATGGAGGAGCCCTCATATGGGTCTGGTAGAGCCCTGGTGTAGTCTAGTATCTCCTCTTGCTCTGATGTACAACCTTTTTCCTGGTTTCATGCTCCATGTTCCTCCCATGCCTGCTTCGCTAATGTCAGCAGGCCTCTCTGCCTATCTCCCTTTGCTGAGCTGTGCTAGACAAAACTCATTCTGACTTTTTCTGGGTTTTTTCCCATTAGGACTTGATCTGGTGCATTTTTCAGTCTGTATGGAGGACTTCTTGGAGAGGAATCCATCAAATTGCTTCCTATTAGTCCTCTACCTTGGTTCTGGCTATATGTAATTAATAAAGGTAAGAATGTAGAAGAAATTTGGGAAGATATCTAGTAGGCAGTTGGTGATGTAGGCCTGGAGCTTAGGGAGAGAGATGAGTGCTGAATATAAAGATCTGGGAGTTAGATGATAGTTAAACTTAAGGATGGAGAGAGAGAGACAGACAGACAGAGAAACAGAGACAGAGATATAGAGAGAGATTCAGAGAGACAGAAAGAGCTAGAGAGAAAGAGAGAATGGGATGGGGGGAGGAAGAGAGAGAAAAAAATGACAAAAGAGAGAGAAAGTGAGAGAGAGAGAGAGAGAGAGAGAGAGAGAGAGAGAGAGAAGAGAGAGATTTGAGTTCTCTAGGGATGGACTAGTGGCGAACCCTTTCTTTGTATGCTACTTTGATTGTGTGAAGGGTATGTTACAAATAAGACTTCTTCAAATCAAACCCTCCCAGGTAGTCACTGAGTGTAGAAACTGTAGAGCAGGAAAACATTGAGTGGAAACCATGGTTTGTACATAAAGGGGAATTCTGGACATACCCTGAGTATGTTTTAGACACACCACGTGGACAAATGAATTGAGTTATTATTACACAAATTCTGTTGTGTGTAGTAGGATGTCACAGTACTTTAGGTAATAACAGGTATAGTATCAGAGATACTGTTCCATGTTTTAATTAGTGTATTCTGCCTGCCCAGTGTTACTGGGGGTGAGGGGAGTATACCAATGAAAGGTGATTTTTTTATCTGAAGGACCATAAACATTACAGTTCAGAAATATGAAGTATTCTGCATGGAAACTTAGAGGAAAATTTAAGAGGGACAGTTGTGGAGCAAGAAAACTTTGGGAATGGGTTGATGGTCTCAGCTGCAGTAAAAGGATCAACACTGGGGAGGAAATGAACCTTCTTGGTAATTCTCCATACCTCTGGTCATACCTCTGGGACAGGGGCAGGGATAATATGAAATCTAATATTGTGTTTCCCTCAAAAAGGAGAACAACTTTTAGGAGTTAGCCTGTTGGATGAACCGTCGAATGCTTAGCATGTTCATACTCTTAATATATACATATACCAGGTGAGGTACAAAATTTAACTTCTTGAAAATTAGAATTGGCCAAATGGAAGCTGATGACCCAATGAGAAATCAAGAAATAATAAAACAAAGTCAAAAAACTAAAAAAGTAAAAGAAAATGTGAAATATCTCATAGGAAAAAACAGTTGACCTGGAAAAGAGATGGAAGAGAAATAACTTGTGGATCATTGGACTGCCTGAAAACCACAGCCTGGATGTCATATTTCAAGAAAATCTAAAAGAAAACTATCCAGATACAGTATTTTAGATTCACAAGGCAAAGTAGAAATTGAAAGAATACAATGATGAGTTCTTCTCTGGAATGTTCTCCCTCCTCAACTCCACCTAGCAACTTTCCTGACTTCTTTTAAGACCCAACTAAAATCTCATCCTTTAGAGCAGAGCTTCTTAAACTTTTTCCACTAGCAACCCCTTTTCATTTTTCTGCAGCATTCCTTGCACGATGTGGCCTGAGGGCACATGCAGTGCAAAGTGCCCAGGCTTTGTGTTCAGAACCAAGGTTGTAGTGAAGTTGTGTAATGTGACACAGGCAAGTGCTACCAGAAACACTTCGGATTCATTACGTGTTTGGTTTTTAATGAATTTTTGCTCGTCACACATTCAGAAACCTTTTACTATTGCCGTACAGGGTCACAACTCACGGTTTAAGAAGTATTGGTTTGGAGGAAGCCTTTCCTAGTACCTAACTCTAGTGCCTTCCCTCTGTTAATTATTTCCTTTGCTTGCTGTGTATATATTTGCATGTTGTCTCTCCCATTTACCATATCCCCAGCATTTAATACAGTGCCTGGTACATAGTAGGTACTTAATAAATGTTGATTGATTGAAAATGACTATGCAAATGCACACATCAGCTTGGCCTTGGGTACTAGAGTTGATATTTACTGAAGAGACTGCTGCAAAGTACTTTTCACTCTTGGGACAACTGGTTTGGCTGAATTATGGGCTATTGGTTCCATGGAACATAAACATCCTCAGAAAATCCAAAATCCAAAGTCCCTCCAAGCTTCTGCATGTCTTGATTCATAAAATGACCCTACACAGACTGTAACTCCTTTAATTGGAACCATTAGAAGAAGAGCCAGATGGTTCTTTTTATAATGAGCTGGTTAACAGCAGTTAATCCTCACACCTTTCAAAAGTCTTCATTACAGAAGCATTTGCATTCCAACAAAGAAAGTGCTGATATTCTTATTTTCAGAAGAATTTGTACTTCTTACCTAGAATTTAGAGAATACTGACAATATGGACAGATGGGTTCACCTAGGGTCTAGGGAAAATTACAAAATATGCAGTGAAATGATGTTACTCAACTATTCCTCAAGAAGAGCAGAGGTCTATTTCTAGATTCCTGTGGGTGTTTATCTTTGAAGGAGTGAATGCCGGTATCTTAAAGATGGGTAGAGTATAGCCCCTAGTAAGGACTGTAGGACATCTTATTCCTTAAAGCCAAATTCTCCAGCTGCCTCTCTTTTTCATATCAGGGGACTGTTTTTTCCATTTCTATTCTAACTCACACTACAGTACAGTCTGGATAGTGACCCTCTCTTAGGCGTGAACCATGTAGATGGCAATGATGCACTACTGAAAGAGGCTGCCATCTTTGCTTGCCACTAGTCTTCCTTCACATTCCTTGTACACTTTTCCAGTCTTCTACAAGAGACTCATAATTTTTTTTCAATTAAGTTTTTTTTTTCTTTGTCTTTAAAACATACTGCTTTTTCTCCCCTAGGGGCTATCTTCCTTAAGCATAGAGGAAACATGTCACTGGGTTAATTACTCAGTAGAAAAGTTTTTTTAACTTATTTTCTTCAATTAACAAGAATTTCTTTTCTCTATCCCACCTGCCCCCCCCCTCAAAAAAAAGGAAAAACAAGACCCTCATAACAAATATATGTATACAAACAAAACAAATTCCCACATTGGTCAAGTCCAAAAAATGTGTTTTAATCTGTACTCTGAGTCTACCCTCCCAAGATGTAGGTAGTAGCATGCTTATCATCTGCCCTCTGGAATCATAGTTGGTCACTGCACTGACCAGAATTCTCAAGTCTTTCAAAGTTGTTTTCCTATACAATGTTATTTTCTTGTATAAATTGTTGTTTGTCTTTTATAAACTATTGTTCTGATTCAGCTCACTTCACTCTGCATTAGTTCTTGTGTCTTTCCATATTTCTCTAAAAATATTCCTTTCATAATTTCTTATGATAACAGATTATTCCATTACATTCATATGCCATAATTTGTTTAGCCATTTCCCAACTAATAGGCACCCTACCACTACCACAAACTGCCCCAAACCATCCCAGTTTCCCTTTCATTGACATTACCAAAAAAAACTACTGTAAATATTTTAACACATATGGGTCCTTTTTTTCTCTTTGATATCTTGGGAGTATAAGCCTAGTAATAATATGGCTGGGTCAAAGGATATGCACAGTTTAATAACTTCTGGGGCATAATGCCAAATTGTTTTCCAGAATGGCTGATCTAATTTACAACTCTACTAAAAATTCATTAGTCTTTCTATTTTCCTGTAACAGTTTCAACATCTGTCATATTTCTTTGTTTTCAACTTTGTCAGTCTGATGGGTATGCAATGGAAACTGATTTACCTTAATTTACATCTCTAATATTAGTGAGTTACCTAAATTAGCCACCAGGTGGCACTCTACTCTGACCTACCAGCCCAGGTCTATTTCAGGGATACAATGAGAGAAGAATCAATTTCTTTTAGGTTACAGTAACTCCAGTGACTATTTGGAGGAGAGGAGAGGTTTGGGCTAGTGGGCTATAGAATTGAATGAACAGAAGTACAGGGAAAGCCTCAATATCAAATCAGACCCTTTTAAACACTTTTAGGCAAGACCTTAGAGTTATACACCTAGTTATGATATTAAGATTTTCCCAGAGTGAGCAGAAAAATCTTCATTTTGACTCTTCCTTCTCTTTGGGATGAAGTTATATCCTGGGATAAACCTAGTCTGCCAAAGGCATCTTATGGGAAGATATGTCCTTTGAGGCAAGGTAGGAGCAGAGTGTGTGCTATGCAGAGAAATACATTCATAGATATTTTTTTAATTAGAATACATTTATACCGACTCTTTTGTTGACCTGGCAACTGTGCCAACTTGCCTTCCCCAAGTCTTACTATCACAAAGAGGATCCAGAGGTCCCTCCAGAAACAGGATAACTGAATTGTGATCAAAACACATCTTCTGGTGACCAGCACAATATGGGGAAAACGCAGGTAAAAAGAAATAAGAAATAACATTCTAGCTCAAGTTCTGGATCAGTCAGTTCGGGAATGGTTAAATAATTTAATAATTTAGCAATATTAAAGACAATAAAACTTAAACAATAGAAGACTACCTTATAGAGGTAGGCAAGATTTAGAACAAGATTTCAGAACAAAGACTAATAGAAATTTTTGGAAAAAATAAGATAACTGAAAGAAAAGAATAGTTAAATTTAGTACAAAGAAAGGAATGAATTCTGATAATGAATATTAAAATCTAGTATTGAAGAGTAATTCCCCTACAGATAAAAGATCAAAGAATATGAACAGAAAGTTCTCAAAAGAAAGACAATCATATTTTTAAATGCTTCCTATCACTGATTATAAGATAAATGCAAATTAAGATGACTCTAAGTTTCTACCTCACACCCATCAGATTCGTAAATGTGACAAAAATGGAAATTGACAACTAATAAGGGAATATGGGAGGACCAGGAGCACTAACGCACTATCAACAGAGCTATGAATTGATCTGGCCATTCTAGAAACAGTTTGGAACTATATCCAAAAAGTTACTAAATTGTGCACACACACTCTGACTCAGGAATATCACCACTGCCATATCCCCAAAAGATCAAAGAGAAGAGGAAAAGACACAAATGGGCAAAAGCATTTCTATTAGTACGTTTTGTTACAGCAAAGAAATAGAAACAAAATGGGCAACCAAAAACTGGGAAATGAATAAACAAATTATGGCATATAAATGTAATGGAAGGTTATTATGCTGTAAGAAATTACAAAATGGATACATTCAGAGAAAACTAGGAAGATTCATAAAAATGATGCAAAGTGAGCAGAACATATACCTATAAGTATATATTCCACATATATATGTTTTCTATACATTTCACCTTTGTGGGATATGCACATATATCTCATATGTGTTTATATTCCATGGCTACATGTATTTGTGTTCTATATATTCTATATGTTTATATTCCAAATATATACCTACACATGTATATGTATATACTATAAATAGTATATAAATATATACATATGTATCTATACATATGATATAGCTATAATATATACATGTCCATATGTATATATGTAGTGTGTGTGTTATATGTGTATTGAATTATGTGTTCAATATATTAAATGTGTGCATATACACGCACAGACACTGACCACAAAATTATAAAAGAAAACAACTTCAAAAGACTAAAAACTCTGGTCGATGAAATGACAAATCAGAATGCAAGAAGATTGTGAAAAACAATGATTCCCACTTCTTAGGGAAGAGATGATAGACAATGAGACAAACATTTTCAGACTCAAGA
Organism: Potorous gilbertii; assembly: GCA_028658325.1. Lineage (NCBI taxonomy): Eukaryota > Metazoa > Chordata > Mammalia > Diprotodontia > Potoroidae > Potorous > Potorous gilbertii. The sequence continues at coordinate 11,818 of JAQQSK010005295.1, forward strand.
AATACAACAAAAATTATTTTGTGTTTTTATAATTATCTACTGGGAAGAGTGTTAATCCTGTTAGGCACAGTGTGTCTCCTGAAGGAAGGCTACAAGAGGCTGAGCCAGTTATGCCCCAGAGGACATCCCCTGCACAGGTAGTCGAACATCCCCTGTTGCAGCCTTCCAGTCAGACTCTTCAGAAGGAGTCAGAGGTCCCCATGCCTCCCATCTTCTTCTGGGTATACCATGTGCCCTGCATGAAGAAGGCAAAGGAGCCAGGCTAGGAGTCTTCCCATCTGCCCCAAAGCAATGACTTCCATCTCTTTCAGCAGAAGGCAACTAACTTCCACCATCTAATGCCAGCCTGATTGAGATATGGAGAACCTCCAAAGCCAAAAAGAGCAACCTTCACTTTTACTTCAGGGTTTTCATCTCCTGCTGTGCCTGTTCCTTAATGGGAAGAGAAAGGAGAAAGTTGGTGGAGAGTGGGACTTCTGTTTGCTGCTATACAGATTCAACCTCCAACTCCTGCTATGCTTTATTCCTGCCCAATCTCCAGCCTTTGAAAGGAAGAGAAATTGTGAAGCAGTTATGAAGCACCCTCCACCCAACAATAAATATTCTCACACCTGATCACACCCTTCACATCCTAGTGACCCCTGAACTCCTATAGATCATCATCCAAACTCTGTTCTCCACTCCTCACCACCAAATTCTTCCTTCTCAATCCCACTCAACACTCCTACCCCAAAGCTGCAATCAAACACCAACCAGGCTTCCTATGATGCCCTCTGGAATGCCTTTTTCATAGGTAGTAAACTTCCTTTCTTAAATCATTTCTCTCTCACTCCTTCCATCTACTAATTCCTACTGAAACCTGGCTTCCCCTTGATGACACAAGCTCCCTGGCCACCCTTTTCAGTACTGGCTTCACCTTCATTCATTCTATGTTCTCCTTGGTTCACTGACTGAGACTGGAAAATTGGAATACTCATTGTTCCCCATTGCCACTTCCAGGTTCTGCCCTATCTATATCATTCAGTTACCTCTTTTGCTTTGAGGTTCATATTATTCATATCTACTACCCAATCAAAATCCTGGTAGCTATTGTCCACTAACCCCCAGGTCACTCTCTATTCTTTCTCAGTGAGTTCAGTACTTGGCTCACAATTTTTCTCCCCTCTCTAATTCCTGCCCTCATACAAGGAAGATTTCAGAATACATATTGACTCTTCCCTCAAGGACCCTAATCCCTCAGTTCCTCTACCTACTTACTTCACATGAACTATGCTTCCATCCCACCTCAACCACATCACACACAAAGATGGTCATACCTTTAATCCTACCATTACCCACAAACCTAAAATTGCTATATTCAAGAATCCCCTCATCCAACCATAATATTTTGGTTCATCACCTTTTACTTTGCCTTCTTTACAAAACCTTTCTCTTTCTCTACAGGGACTTCCAATCCCTTGACTTCTCAATTATCTCTCTTGCATCAACCACTCTCGTTACTTTTCCCTACCTCAACCCTTGATGAAGTAATTCAACTCTACTTGTCCTCCTCTCTTAAATCTTTAACCCCTTTATCACCTTACCAATTACACCCAGCCAAGCCTACACATTATTTGATTCTCATAATTCACTGCCTTTACTCCTGCACACATGCTGCTGAACAAAAATGGAGAAAATTATACAACTCTTCTGACTGGGTCCACTACAAGTTTATGTTACACCACCTCAATTGTACCCTTATTGCTGCTAGGCAATCCTACCATAACCCCCTTCATGAACTCACTATCCCACTCTCCACAGCAGCTCTTAGAACTCTTTTCATCCCTACTGAAACCTCCCATGGTTTCCCCTAAACCCAGTTTCTCAATTGAGAGCCTTATATTTTAACCAAAAAAAAAAAAACTGAGTCTATTAACCATGAACTTCCTCTTCTCCCTTCTTCCTCATCTCTTATCACTCAGATGCCTCTACCATTCTTTCTCTTCCCCCATGATGAAGTGGTCTTATGCTTACCAAGGCTAACCCCTCTACCTGTACAAGTAATCCCATTCCTTTCTATCTCCTCCAATAGATCGCCACCTCTATCATCCCCACTCTTTCATTTATTTTCAATCTTTTCCTGTCTATTGGCTTACTCCCTACTGCCTACAAACATACTCATGTCTCCTCCGTCCAGAAAAAACCCTCAATACTTCTGTTACCACTATTGTCCTACATTGTTTCTGCTTTTTATAGGTAAACTTCAAATAAGCTGCCTCTACTTTCTATCCTCTCATTCTCTTCTTAACTCCTCACAGTCTACCTTCGATCCTTATCATTCCACCAAAACTGCTCTCTCCAACATTGCCAATAATCTTTCAATTGCCAAATCCAATGGACTTTTCTCAGTCCTCATTCTTCTTGACCTCTTTGCAGACTTTGACGCTGTTGATCACTCTCTCCTCTTGGATACTCTCTTCTCCTTGAGTGTTTGGGACACCACTCTCTCCTGCTTCTCCTACCTACCTGTCCACTCCCTCCCAGTCTCCAAGGCTGTGTTCCTCATTGTTCTGTCCTGGACCCTCTTTGCAGTATAGTCCTAATAGTGGTATAACTGAATCAAAGGGCATGCACAGTTTAGTAACATTTTTTTAATGTTTATTTATTTATTTTTAGATTCCAACATTCATTTCCACAAAATTTTGAGGTCCAATTTTTCTCCCTATCTCTCCCCTCCCCCTATCCCATAACACTTTGCATTCTGATTACCCCATCCCTCAATGTGCCCTCCCTTCTATCACACCCCACCCTTCCCTTATCCCCATCTTCTCTCTCTTGTTGTAGGGCAAAATAGATTTCTACACCCCATTAGTTGTATTTCTTAGTTATATGCAATAACAATTCTCAACATTCGTTTCTAACATTTTGAATTCCAACTTCTCTCCCTTCCTCTTTCCCCACCCATCCCCATTGAGAAGGTAAGCAATTCAATACAGGCTATATATGTGTTGTTTTGCAAAAGACTTCCATAATAGTCATGTTGTGTGAGGCTAACTATATTTCCCTCCATCCTGCCCTGTCCTCCATTTATTCTATTCTCTCATTTGACCTTGTCCCTTCCCAAAAGTGCTTACTTCTAATTACTCCCTTCTCCCATTTGCCCTCCCTTCTATCAT
>JAQQSK010005296.1:0-14971 GCA_028658325.1 Potorous gilbertii
GGTGAGAGAGATAGGAGGAGAAAGGGAGAAATAGAATGGGGCAAATTATCTCTAATATAAAAGAGGCAAGGAAAAACTTTTTCAACGGAGGAGAAGGGGAAGGTGAGAGGAAATAAAATTGAACCTTACTCTCATCACATTTGGCTTAAGGAGGGAATAACATGCACACTCAATTTGCTATGAAAATCTATCTTACACTACAGGGAGAAGAGGTTAAGAGGGGTATGGCGGGTGATGAAAGGGAGGGCAAATGGGAGGAGGGGATAACTAGAAGTAAATACTTTTGAGGAGGGATAGGATCAAAAGAGAGAATAGAATAAATGGGGGGCAGGATAGAATGGAGGAAACTATAGTTAGTTTTTCACAATATGACTTTATGGAAGTCTTTTGCATAACTACACATGTATAACCTATACTGAATTGCATGCCTTTTCAGTGGGCATGGGTGGGGAGGGAGGGAGAGAAGTAGTAACTCAAAGTTTTAAAAATTAATGTTAAAATTTGTTTTTACATGCAATGGGGAAATAAGATATACAGTTAATGGGGTATAGAAATCTATCTTGCCCTAACTTGAAAACAGAGGAGATGGGGATAAGGGTTAGAATGGATATAATAGAAGGGAAGGCATATTGGTGGAAGCAGTAATCAGAATGCACACTGTCATGGGGTTGGCAGAGGGGAGAGATTGGGAGAAAATTCGGCACTGAAAATCTTGTAGAAATGAATGTTGAAAACTAAAAAAAAAAGTAATTTTTTTTTAAAAAAAGAAATGTTGAGGGATAGAAGGGAGAGAATTTGCAACTCAAAATTTTAAAAAAATGAATGCTAAAATGTGTTTACAAGTAATCAAGAAAAAAATAAAATAATAAATAATTGTGAAAAATAAAAACAAAGATAGGCTTGGAAACCATTTTGAATCTTCATTTGGCACTCTACAATCTCATCTGGCCTCTCATAAAAACACACATAGAGGAATTGCTGGCCAAAAAAAAACCACATCAGATCTCAACAATACTGACTATAACAAGGCTATCTAGGTTTTTGGATGCGCATTCATTCGAGCCATACTTATTAGTAACCACAAGACCTCATCATCGTCATCTCCAAGCCCAATTCCCTACATAACAAGGTCAAAGGAATGCACGTCTGTTGCAAGTAGATTTTTATGGCCCCCTTAGATGAGAACCAATGGTAATAAAAATAATAACTAATAATTTACATTTATGTAACCCTTTTCGTATTACAATAGGCTTATTCAAAACAACCTTTTAAGGTAAGTAGACAGTGCCAATATTACCACCTCCATTTTCTAGATGTGAAAACTGGGGCTCAGAGAGTCTCGTGGTGATATAGCAACTAGCCGGCATTATTTAATTCTGTTCTATATGTGTCATCAGCCAAGCAATTTTACAAGTCTTCATTGGACTGGAACAGGTGAGGATAGGATGAGGTCTACCCTATTGCATATTGGTTTCATCCCATCAAGGAAGTGAAGCCACCATGGCAAAGTGGCAAGGAGAAAGGGAGCAGTGAATCAATACATTCAAACTCATGGGCCCTCCTTGGCACTACTTTATAAGTGCTGTGTGTGAGTGTGAGTGTGTGTGTGTGTATGTGTGTGATATAACTGACCTTAGGGTAAACTCCCTATAGGGAGTCACCGTGCTTTATGAATCTTTGTATACAGTGACTCCCATCATCTTCCCACCTCCCAACAATGAGATCACAGTGATGATTTGATGAGAGGAAATATCATAGCTTTATAGAATCTGATATTGTAAAATGGAAAGAGAGCTTGGAGGTCATCGAATCTTATGATTATAGGAGTATGTAGAGTTGGAAGGGAAGTTGGAGTCCATGTAATTCACCTCCCTCATTTTACAAAGGGGGATATTGACCTAGGTACATTGTGACATGGTCATGCATAGGATGTTAGAGCTGGCTGTGAAGTCAAATACTTGGACTTTTTAGCCTAAGGTCCATAAACTCATTTCAAAAAATATTTTGATAATTTTCTTTCAATATAATTGGTTTCCTTTGTAATGAACCTAAGTTTCATCAATCATAAAATGAAAGAGTTGGAACAGATGGTGTTTGAGGTCCCTTCTAGTTCTAATATCTATGAGCCTTTGAGAGAACTGTATACTTTATTTTATGTATTTAAATATTATTCAGGGTAGGAATCCATAGACTTTACCAGATGGCCAAAGGGGTCTAGGATACAAAAGCTTAAAAATTCCTGATCTACTGCAACTAAATCTCAAGATAGTTTGGTGGCCTAGTGTATAGAGCATAGGCCTGTAATAAGAAAGATGTGAGTTCAAATCCAGCTTCAGACATTAACTGTGTGACCCTGGATAAATCATGTAATTCCTGTTCATCTCAATTTTCACAACTGTACAATCAAAATAATAATAGCACTTTTCTCACAGGGTTGTTGTGAGGATTGAAGTGCTTGGAACATGGTAAATGCTTGATAAATGTATATTCTCTTCTGACAGTACCCTGCTTCATTTTACCAAAGAAGAAAGTGAAACCGTGTCACAGAATTGTGAGTTGTCACAGTTCTCACACAAAGATCATTGACATGGAGCTGCAAAAGACCTCAGAGACCATCTATCCCCATGATTTCATTTTTTCAGCAGAGGAAAGTGAGGCATATGGAGGTGAAATGACCTTCCCAAAATTAATCATAGACTCATAAATCTAGAGATAGAAGGGACTGCGGATGCCAGCCCATCTAACCCCTTTATTTTATAGACAAAGAATCTAAGGTTTTAGAGAGAGGAAAGGATGGCATCAGAATTCAGACCAAGATCTTCTGATTGCAAACTCAAGGTCCTTTCCATAACAGGAATTTGATGAGGAACCATAATGTCCTGACAATCTATAATGACCTGACTCCATCAAAATCCACATTCAAGACAAAAATTTCATCTAGGAAACATGGCTTTGAGTCATCAGCAGATCTAATAATGAACAATTCTTCCAGTGAGAAACACCAAAAAAGATGGTGACTTCTTTAGGAAAAAGTGTGAACGTGGGAGTGGTGGGCTTGGGTGGAGTGGGAGAACCCTCACTAGCCCCAAACAACCTAAAATGTCTGCTGAATGATGTTAGCGTGTAATTTCTTAAGGGCAACTCTCATGAATTCCGAAGAAACTCTTTAACTCCATGTTACAGTTGTTTTAATTTTATCCTAGGTGCTGAAGTCATCTGCCTTGTAAAAAGGAAAGAGTAGTTAACATTGCTCCCAAGACTTGTGTTCCAAGTGTGTTGCCGAAATGACAACCTGACAAAAGGATAGGGATATGAAACTGTGGTGGAATTGGCTTTCTTCTAGAGAAGTCAGTTCCAAAATCCTGGACAAGGGAGTTGTGAACTAGTGAACTGCTGACTGGATATGTCCTCATTCAAGGTGTATGAGATCCCAGGAGTGGGGTCAGTACACCTCCAGCCTGAGTGAAGTAGGTTCAGTTCTCCACCAGAAGGCAATTAAATCTTTTATGAGCTCCCTCTGTCATCTCTGTAACATATGGAACTTGACAGTTATCAGCTTTTCTAAGTGGAATAAAATCAGACAGAGGAGCATCAATCAAAGAGGAAAAGGTGGGATTTTTTCCCCTTTCAAAGCTACATAACCATATAATTCCCAATGTTTATATAGCATGACCATATTAGTGATGGTAAGACAGCCTATGTTGTAAGTAGTGCAAATGGTATTTTCTGCATTTCTGAGATTAGACAACGGAGCTTCAGAGAGGGTTAGTGAGTTGCTCAGGTTCATTTGCTAACAAATGACAAGGCTGAACCTCCAGACTAGGATTTCTGATTCCCAATATAATGTAGAGATACTGCAACCCCTCACATTCCAATTGGGACCCACTCATACACACTCTGGCATCAAGATATCAGTTCCATTGCTTCTCATTTTCTGTAGGAAGACCCCTAGGGATTCAAAACCATGCTGTTCAGAGAGTAATGGCTATTAGGGCTCTCTCTTTCTCTTGATTAAACTGCAGATGCTAATATGAAAAGGCAGGACCCAAGACCACACACAATTTCAGGACCTGAAGGAACTGTAGAGGCATACAGCCTCAGTCAACCCCAGACTCATTCCTCCCATTTTCCCCAAATTCAAGCACCGGTGTCCTCCCATGTGGACACCCAAACCACTGGGTTCTATACTGGTCAAATCATTCCTCTCCTCCATCATTTCAACATGGATCAAACTGATCCATGCTCTGTTTGTTCAAGCATAATTATTTTGTCACATTCAAATATCATTTCATATTTTCTCAAATGTCTCAGTTACTATTTCACTCATTCAATAATCATAGTAGATAGAGTTCCAGATCTGGACTTAGGAAGAACAGAGTTTAAATCCAACCCCAGACAGTAGCTATATGAACCTGGGCAAGTTACCGAATCTTTATTTGCCTCAGTTCCCTCATCTACAAAATGAAAACAATAACAACATCTATCTCCCAGGGTTGTTGTGAGGATCAAGTGAGAATACTTGTAAAGCACAGTACCTTGGCACATAGTAAGTGCTATAGAAATGTTGGTAATGATGATGGTGATGATGATGTACATATAGTCTATAACAAACACACCTAGAGCCCAATCTTGATGTTACAATTCCAATAGACTTGATTACCATCATCAAAGACATGCTCACTATCTAGTTAAGAAATTTTACAGACCTGCCCAAGATCTGTAAGCAGCTACCAGGACCCACCATCTTATTCTTATAGCTGTTTGATTTGCCATTCAGAGAACCCCAGTATCCAACACTTTGGGAAATGCTAAAGAAGCTGTTTTCTCTTCCACAGTGACTGGAAGCTTCGTTGTTATAGGATAGCAGTTGGGAAAACAAAAGTTTTTGTTTTACTGGTCTTAGAAGAAATCGGGTTCAGTCCCAGCTCTGCTTCCTAAACTTACTAGCTATATGTCCTCAGGGTGGTACTTTCTACCTGAGCTAAGTTTTCTCATCTGTAAAAAGAGGGGGCTAGTATATACATCAAGGAGGTCAATGACAAAATGAAAGGACTCATAGACTACAAAATGCTGATGGGACCACTTTTTGTAGTAGTAAAGAGCTGGGGAAAAAACAGATGCCCAGATAAATGATGATATTACTATAATATATGGAATATTACTGTGACATAAGAAGTGATGCATATGAAGATTAGAGAAACTTGAGAAGACTTATATGAATAAATGAAAAGTGGATTGGGTAGAATCAGGAATTCAATATACACAATGATAGCAATGTATTGTAAATAAAATGGAAACAATACTGGAGAATTATGATTTTTTGCCTATTTCTTTGCAGAGGTTGGGGAATAGGTGTCAAACACTACAGAATAACTGACTTTTTAATATGTGGGCTTGTTTTGTTGAACTATTTTTCCTCTTTTTTGATTATTTTCATAGAAACCCACCACTTTAGGAGGTAAATATATTGGGAAATACAGGTGATGTAAAAGACATATATACACATGTATGTGTGTGTGTATATGTGGAAAGATACATGCATATATATGTGTATAATATATTATTAATAAAAAACCTTATTTTTAAAAAGGAGGGGGTGTGATAGTTTATTTCTCTCGAGTTCTTTCCATTGCTAGCACTCTGCTGTTCTAAGTCACGTCAGTTCCCTAGGTCTGTTTCCTTATCTGCAAAAGTGGAATAATCCTAGTACTTGTCATTCCTGCCCCATAAGGCAGCTGTGAGAATGAACTTAGGTGATGCATGCCAGGGTGCTTTGTAAGTACAAAGCAGTAGAGAAATGCCAACTCTAGTAACAATGATGATTTCTCTGTGGGTGTCAGTGGGGTTGGTGTACACCCCCTTGGACTGGAGGCTCTCAGCATCTTATGTTGTTCTAAGAGATGCATCTCTCATCTTCTGTGGTGGGAGGCCGCCTCATTACTCTGCAGCCTGCTGTGGAGGGCTTTCCAACTCCCAGGCTTGCATTCTGTCTGACATGTGTCAGCCTGGTTTTCTTTTATATTAGCTACAGAGCCAAGCCAGGAAACAGTGCTCATTCCAGAACCTTGCATTCTGAAGTTCTCCACATTTATCCCAGCAGAGAAATCACCTCACTCATTGGCAATGGACCACTGTGCTGTGGCCTTGGATAGTGACAGTGAGTTGGAATGAAGCATCCAAAATAAACCATCAAACAAAATGTACATTTTAGAAAATCTCACTTGCTTCAGTACCTTGAATATTCATAATTACACTGGTGTGGGCATTCACTCTGTTGATGTATATGGTCACCCTCTCAAGGCCTCAGTGGTCATTTTCATCCTTTACCATGGCTAAAAGAATCCATTCATGGATGGATAACCCTCTGATGAGAAAAATGGTCACAAGATCATATGTTGTGCTTGTGGATACTTGAGAGAACATTGAGAATCACCCCCTCATCTTACACATGAGGAAACTGAGGCCCAAGGAGGTGAAGTGACTTGCCAAAGGTCACACCTATACCTCTTTCAACACTCCCAGTCTCTACACACAACTGGGAGGTTTTCAGAAGTTTTCCTTTGCATTTAGGCCTGATGTCCACAACTAAAACTAGGCAGCCCACACCGAGGAAATCCACAGCACTGTGATTGCAAGCAGATAAACAGCATCTTCCACTCCTGGTGTGCAGGGGCACAGCTATGCCCGTGTGAATGAAGCTTATTGACCAAAGCCCATTTCTGGGGTGATCGATATGATAGTAATCTAGTTATGGATTTTCATTTTTCCATGGTGATCTATATTTTATTTGTGCAACTATTGACTAAACACATACATACATGCCTCCTGCAGAGCCACTTTTTAAACATTAGATTTGTCCTTTTCTTTCACTAAGAAGTATACACAGTCCATGAGCCCAAAGCACCAACACCCCACAGCAAAAGTGTAGTCCTAATTCAATTATCCATGCAAGGATTCTCCACACTGTATTTTACTATATTTAAAAAACAATTGATTTTTTTTGTTTTTGACCTGCCTTCATTTCCAAACACATACTTAAGTAACTTCAAAAACTTTGCATATCCTTTCTCTTTAGTCAGAGAGGTATCCTTTGTCACCAAGAATAAATAACTGTGTGTGTGTTCGTGTGTGTGTGTGTGTGTGTGTGTGTGTGTGTGTGTAGAAATCTGCTCAACAAAACTAAATCAAACATTACCCAAGTGTGATGGCATATGTAGTGATCCACACCCATAGTTTTGCACATCAGCAAAGAAGAGATAGAGTTACATTTTCTCATCTGTTTTTGGAACTATAAAAGATCATCATAACTGTATTGTGTTCATTTTCATGCTCTTTGGTTGCTACTGTTCTTTCATTTGACATGGCTATAGTCATTGTGAAGATCTTTTTTCTGGTTGTACTCACTTTACATCAGTTTATATAAGTATTTTCAAGCTTCTCTAAGTTCTTCATATCCATCATTTCTCACAGCACAATAATATTCCATTATATTCATTGGCCATAATTTGTCTAGCCATTCACCAGTTAATGGGCTCCTTCTGTATTTTTTTCCAGTTCTGTGCTACTACAAAAATCCTTATAAATATTTTGGTCTATATGTGATTTTTCCATCTGCTTTTGACCTCCTTGGAGTTTATGCCTATCAGCAGAATTTCTGAGTCGATGGCTGTAGGCTTTTTATACACTTTCTTAGCATAAGTCTAAATTGCAGAATCAGAACAATGCATAGCTCCACCAATAGTGTATTATTGTGTCTATCTTCCCAAAATGCTTTTAAAATTAAATTTTTATTTTTTGTCATCTTTATTAATTTTGGGGCATGAGTCATAACTCAGAATTATTTAAATTTTTCCACTTATTGGTTATTTAGAGCAATCATTAATATGGTTGTTTATACCTATAAATCTCTTGAAAACTGTTTGTACATATCCTTTGAGCACTTGTCCATTGGGAATGTCATTTGGTCGAAGATATTTTAATATCAGACCCTTATCAGAGCTATTTTATGTGGTGCTCTTTTCTTCTCATTTGAAAGCTTGCCTTTTTATCTCAGTTGCATTGATTTTGCTTGCCCAAAAGGTTTTCAATTTCATGTAATCGAAAATTATCTCATTGTTCTTCTGTGATCTTCTCTATTCCTTGTTTGATTAAAAATTATCCTCCTAGTCATAGTTATGAAAGATACCTGATCTGGTTGTCTCCTAATGTAGTTTCAGTATGACCTTTAATATTCAGATTGCATATCCAATTAGAGCTTTTTCTACACTAGATTTTAAATACTGATCTGGTTGTTAGCTATCATCCAGCACACTACTGGCTACCCTTACTCAACTCTTAGGCAATATGAATTCAGGGAGTTCTAATGCTTTCATATGAGTCCTAATTCAAATTCTACTTTCTGGAAGATTTCTTTGATTATCTGAGGCCCCCTCAATTACTCCTGTAACCTCTGTGTAGAGTCAGCACCACATAATCTAGCCCTTTATTCTAACCTGGGCAAGACCTAGAGTCAGGTAATCCTGGATTCTGGTACTCTATCCACCATTTACTAATTGTTTTACTCTGATAAAATTAGTTAATCTCTCTAAGCCTCAGTTTCCCCATCTGTAACAAGAAGTAATAATGTTTACATGATGTCCTTGATAAGGTTGTGGTGAGGAATATGCTATGCAGGCCCCAAAACATTATAGAAATGGGAATTATTTCTAATGTGTCACAATGGTCATTATAGTATTATTTTACATTGTTCTCTGGTTAATTTTTCCCCTCCAATCTGGGTGTAAAGCTCCTCAAGGACAAGCACTGTTTCTCATATTTCTTTATCAAGGGCAGGGTTTTCTATGCATTAGAGTCTTCATAAATATTTATTAAGTGATTAATATTGTCCAAGAAAAAGGTTGGAAAGTTCAATTTTCTTGCCCTACCAGCTGTATCATACAATGTAAAGATTTTAAATTATCCACCTTTTTATTATACATTTCAAGGGCTTCTCTCCATTAGTGTAAAAGCCAAAATTTGTAATAAACATTAGTGTCTATTAGTGTAAACACTAGGGAGATTATTTAAATCTCTAGATTGGGGGTAAAGGGTGCAGTTAAAAGATGGCAATAAAAGTTTAGGTTGATAGACAAAGAGATTTGATGGAGGACCACTTGGTATAGTGGAAAGAACTCTGAAAGGATGAATTTAGATCTGAATTTTTTGCTATGCTATGTATTAACTATGTGACTTTTGGCAAGGCCCTTACCCTCTCTCGGAGTCAATCTCTTTAGATGGAAGTGGTTGGACTGAATGAGTTCTAAATGTTCCCTTAGCTCTACTTCCTACTTAATTGAATTTAAGTATAAACAAGAGGAGGCTCTTGGATTAAATTGATTGTTTCTTTCTTTTGACTCCACAATGGTGCAGCTCACCATTGACTACCTCCTCCTCTAGTGTCTCTGTGTGGTATGACAGAGACCTTGGGTCCTCAAAGCCTTTGTCAGTAGAGTGCAAACTACAGCAGTCCTTCCCAAGCCAGAAAAGTTTTGAATAGGGTCATGATTATGGGCTGTTTGTTTCACATCTGAGAGCCAATATAAGTGTTGATGAGCTCAACATAACAGGTGATACCTCTGTGATATCATAATTCACAAAACCACCTAATAAGACATGAAAAAGTTGTAATCTGCATTGGCAAAGAGAGGAACTGAGGAAACCATGGGGTTTTCACATTAATGAAATAACAGTCTTGACTGAAGTACTGAATTTTCAGATGGAGACACCAGGTAATTCTAGGCTGGTCTCACTTTTCATAGCCAACAGGGACCTGTGATTTTCTTGCTCTTTGTAGAGCCCAGCCCAGTGTTGGTGCTTAATAGATTTATAGAGAAGTCATACTTGACTGAATTCAATTGGAAAATAATGAATTTCAGCACCAATTTTTTAAAATGTTAAATATAAGTTAGGTAGAATTTTTCACTTGGAAGTTGGCATTCTGGTTTGGAGAGAGACAACCCATCAATTACTAGAGCTTCTTGGCAAGGACATTGTGGTCTTATTTCTTTATATTTTTTTTAAATTCTGAAATTAAGTGTATAAAACCTCCCCCACATTTCCATATACAGAACACAAAATGAGGATTCTGTAGTAAACTGTGAATCTGTATTTCATACTGCTTTGCTTTTTAAAAAGTATATAATGAACTTTGATAGACTTAGCTCTACTCAGTAACTCAATGATCATAGACAATTCCAAAAGACTGAAGATGGAAAATGCTATCCAATTCCAGAGAAAGAACTATGAAGTCTAAATGCAGATCAAAGCATACTATTTTCTCTATTTTTCTTTCTTGTGGTTTTCCACCTTTAGTTCTGATTTTTCTTTTAAAACATGACTAATGTGGAAATATGTTTAATATAATAGTACATGTATAGCCTATATCATATTGCATACCATCTTGGGGAGGGAAATTGGAAGGGAGAGGGGGAAATTTGAAACTCAAAATCTTAAAAAGTAAATGTTGAAAACTAAAAATAATTAATTTTTTACAATTATATAACGAATTTTACATATTTTCAAAACTTTCCTACTTGTCTGTGTTTCCTTCCGAACTCCCTTCTGTTCTCTTCTGAGCTTTTTAAAAATTATATTTCAATGAACATTTTAGTTGGCATCACTATTGCTAACTTCTTCTTACTTCCTCACCCCAATTAAAAATTAAGAGAAAGAAAAGGAGGAATCATGTAACAAATAAGCATAATCAGACAAAACAAATTTACACAGTGGCCATGTCCAAGAAAGTATGTTCCTTTCTATACATTGCTTTCTCTACACATTGTGACCTGTCTGTCATGAGATGGCTAACATGGTTTGTTCTCTGGAGACATGTTGGTGACTGCATTGACTGATGCTAAGTCTTTTGAGATTATTTTTCTTTACAATGTTATTTTCCCTGTATAGACTGGTCTCATAACTCTGCTCCCCTCACTTTGTATTCATTCATATTACCCTGGATTCCCTGAAATAATTTTTCACAAGTTCTTATAAAATAATAATTTCATTTAAATACTACAGTATGTTCATCTATCCCCCAATTGCCTAAGAGGCAATGAGATATCCCCTTAAATTCTAGTTCTTTTCCTTTCCCTCCCTTGTTTTCACCCTCACTTCATGATCAAGAAGTTTGTTTCACTTGTGTCTATTCCTTCCTTGATTTTATTTGCCCTCTTATACCCCACCCCCAACCCTGACTTGTCTTTCTGTTGAGTTTGACACATTACTGCATCCTGTTAATTTCTGATGAAAGTGACCTTCAATTAATATCCATTCCTCCGCCAATTCCTCCATGTTTGTATATGTATCTTCTCATGAACTCCAGTGATAAGAAATAAAAAGTTTCATTCCCTTCTTTCTTTCTGTATATACCCTTTTGCCCTCCAACTCATTCCCACTTCAAACACTAAAAACAGAACCAATCCATCCTCCAGACCTGTTTTTCTTAAATTCCTCAACTTCTTCTTCCTTTAGCAGAGATTAATGTTCTGGAGAATACTCTTTAGATTCTCCTTCCTCAATCAATATACATTTATTAAGTACCTACTATATTCCAGAGACTATGCTAAACATTTGATTCCACAGAGCAAAACTGCCTTAAAAGTTCTTTTCCACAAAGGTGCCTCCCATGCATGTCAAAATCTTGCATGATACCTTGTAAGATAAGAGAAATAAGTTTGTTTGACCTTCTGATTTAAAATCAAGGGAAGAGAAAAACAGGGAGATATACTCACTTGCCGCTATCATGGAGGATGTCTAGCGCAAGGTTTAAATAAAAGAGGAGTACTCTACAGATTCTCTTCTTTCTTTTGTTCCGGTGACACCTGTGCAGATATTATCAAATCCTAGAAAAGTGTGAAGCCTCCTACATGAAACTTATATTTACTCAAGAGTTTAGCCTAACTATCCACACAGGAAAAACCAAGTAGATGAAAAGTACTTATTATAAAGACCTTGTTAGTCAGTTGGGTACAAAGTCTATTGTTAGTCCATCCACAAATATTCAGATCTTGGAAGTCCCTGAATATGGACAATGACTTGGGTACAGAATAAACAGGAGAAAAGTAGGCTAGAATACATTTTGGAAAAGAGTACACTGCTTTTATTGATGCTAAAGTTTTATTTGGAACAAAAACCAGTCTCCTGTTAATACCAATAGCTTTCTGAAAATGTTTTATGATTGTGAACCATAGAATATTATGGACTATCAAGAATTAAAATGAAGGTCACCCAAAAAGACAATGTTAAGGTTGCTTACTATTAGTAAGCATGAGCAGGCAAAAATACATTAATCAGTCAAGAATAGTGCCTGAGAAGTGGGACACAGTATCCCACCAGTGACTAGGTGGCAAGACTGAAGGATAGAACAGCCCTCATAGTCCATTGTCAATAACAACTAAAGAAAAGCCTTTGCTGTGATGGATTGACCCACTGTGACAAGTTTACAGGAAGATATGGATAATTACACAGGATGAGAAGGCATGGATGAGTTCCCCAGGAGGAGTAATTAGATAAAAAATTCATCAAAATATCATGGTTTTGTCATCCAATGTGTTTTTTATGCCTCTTAAGTTTGTATCATCTGCAAATTTGATGAACATCTCATCTAGGCCTTTATCTAAGCCCTTGATAAAAAAATGTGAAAACATAGGCACCTTTCAAGGTGGTAGTGAACTATCGAAGATCACTCTTAGAACAGAGACATTTAGCAGAGAGTCCTTATCAAATGGTTTGCTCAACTTAAATCTACAGCATTCCTTGATCTACCAGTATAGTAATCCATTCCCACAAAGGGAAGGAGTTGACTTTGCCAAGACTTAATCTAGATAAAGCTATGTTAGTTCTTTCTTTTCAACACTTTCTTCTTCTAGAACCTAAATGGTTCTAAATTGTAACTGTTTCTCTTTTACCCAGGAACCTTGAGGGTCTTCCCCTCCAAGTTTGATTTTTGTTGTTGTATTTTCTTTTCTTAAAAGGAGACATCCCTTGAATAACTACTTAAAGAGGTCTATTCATTGAATGCGCATCTCAAAGTGATAAGACCTTAGCCTAAAATGGCCCAGGTCCCACATTGCATCCTGGGCCATCTCCAGTCTTTCTGATGAATGTCAGGTCACTGGACCCGGATGGCTCAGGAGAAGAAAGTGAGGTTGGTGACCTTCCACAGCCCTCCTTCACTTAAATCAAAGTCAACCACAAGTCATGTCATCATCTTGATATCATGGTCCTCTTCGAGAATGAAGGACAAACACAAACAATCTTCTAGAACCTAACCATCCCTTTAATAATTTAGAATTTTGTCAAAAAGAGAAATCAAATGCTCTGTTTTGTTCATGTGTTATCATTTTATTTGTTTGGGTTTTATAAGTCTAACACTCATGAGGCTATTTTTAGTTTCTTTCCTCCCAAGCACTTTATCTGCAATTTTGGGAGAACTTGGTTGGGTCCGAGAGTAAGGTATAGTGAGCCTCATGCCTTGTCCATAGTTGGTGGTCAATAATTATGAAAAGACCAGTGTGATATCCTATTCAATTATGCTCTTAAAAACAAATATAGTACAAACACTAAATAGTCCTATTTCAAAAGAATGCTATTGCTCAATTAGGCTTTCCACTCATTAATCCTCTATCAATATCAACTATGATGTAGCCTAACCCTTATTTCCTCCCTAAGGTCTAGATAAAACACATCTTTGTACTTAAAACTTTCTTGATGTCTAAGGCTTGTTTTCAGTTCTGAGACCTCAAGCCAACTTGTCATAAACAGCCCTTGCAGAGGCTTCCTTGCAGCTTTTGATCATCTCTCTAGCAAGAAAAATGTAGCAACTCTATCGTTACTACTTACTAGAAGAATGACCCCATTGCTTTTATTAAAGATCCCAACTTTCAGCCTTTATTTCTTCAATTATCTTGTGGTCAACATGGAAAAAAAGTCAGCATAATATTACTTTGTGAAGATGTTTTGTCATTATAATTAGAAATATCCCCATTATTGACAAATTTAAGCTAGACTATCTGCTTTATTAAAGCATAATTTCAACAGCAGGTGAATGATCTATGATTTCATAAGTGTGGAAGAGTCACAATATGAGAACAGTCCTCCATACATACCCCAGTACAGATTTCAACCCATTTAATAGTAGACAAATCCTAGAGAATTACATGATGTGCATAGGAATTAAGGAACCTTCTCATGGTGACAGTGGTAGTAAATATTAGAAACAGAATTTGAACCTAAATCTTCCCTACTCCAAACTAAGTATTTAACACATTAAGCCACACCGCCTCTACAATAATATTAATAAAACAACAAAAATATTGGCACAATGGATAGAGCATTGAGGCCTAGAGTCAGGAAGACCCAAGTTCAAATCTAACCTCAGACATTAGCCATGTGACCCTACATAAATCACCTAACCTCTTTATGCTTCAATAGTCTCATCTGTAAAATGGGGTTGGTAATAACACCTATCTTCCAGGATTGCTGGGAGGATCAAATGAAATAATATTTGTAAAAATCACTTAGAACAGTGCCTATTCTAAATAAGCATAGTAAGCACTATATATTATCTATTTTTAGATGATAACTACCACCACCACCACCCTCATCATCATCATCATCATCATCATCGTCTTTTTCTCCCCCATCTCGTTAGGACTTTATCTACCATCGCTCACTGTGAGAACTACGATAAATAACAACTTCTCTCATCATTACTTTCCTTCTTTATAAATTGATGAGTTTCAGCTAAATAATCTCTTCAGTTTTTTCCTTCCTAGTTCTGCTCTTTTGTCAGATCTCGTGTATGTGCTGCATGACCCAAGTGTTCAAATCCCACCTTAGCCCTTACTAGCTACATGATCTCAAGTAAGTCATTTACCTTCTCTGAACCTCTGTTTCCTCCCCTACAAAAAGAGGAGGGGTAGGACTAGATGAC